>RJWM01020358.1:0-37286 GCA_004363535.1 Dasyprocta punctata
ATTTCTATTCAAGACAATAAATAAAACTAAGATAAAATGGAAATTCTAAATCACAACAACTTTCTAGTAATAAAAGGAAAATGAGTTTGAAAAACCCATGGTCAGGTAATACCCAGTAGCATTTCTAGCAATGATTATTTCTAGGTTTTCTGAGAAAAGCTAGAAAACAAGGTGCATAAGAGGATTGTTTGTTGATTTAAGAATCATATAGCACATAAACAACAAGGAGTATATTAAAGAATATTATATTTTCTAGTTAAGTTTATAATTTAATGAGGCTCACTTATTCTCATATTGCTTTTCTGCCAGCCATTTCCTTCTCTTTAGCTTCATTAGTCAATAGTTACAGGAAGAGGCAAAAGTCTACCAGGCAATTCTGTTTGCTATGGGCTAAGAGGCTAAAGCTACCAGGTTAATGAGAGTTTAAGGATTATCTGTAGGCTTACATCACTGGTCCTGCCCCTATTAGTATACCTTTCTTAGTGCTAAATACGATTATACTGAGTATTTACTGGACTATTATTTTTGAATTGAGTTTCATATTTAAGGTTGATAGAGAAGTATTTTTCAAGCACTCATATAAAGACTAGAGAACTGGACCTAGAAAGCAAAGTTTTAAAAAGTTGTTTTTAATTTTAATATTTATTTGTTCAGAAACAGTAATGATTGAGACAACATGGTAAGAATACAGCCTGGGCTGGGGATGTAGCTCAGTGGTAGAATGCTTGCCTAGCATGTGCAAAGGCCCTGTATGATATTTTCCAGCATGGTGTGGGGAGAGATTACATCCTGAAATGTTACATGTTGATGTCTCCTGAGTTTCTTTTCTTGGCTGTTTTTTTTTTTTTCCTCCCCTGCAGGTAGCAGGCAGTATCTACCAACCTGCTTGGCCATTGTCTTCTGCCCAGATCCCCCAAACCCTGACTCATGAAATCTGACAGATTTTGGTACTAGCTTTCCAAATTAGACCTTGCTCCTAAATCCAACCTTGATTTTTCTGTTGCTTTCAGGTTATTTCTAACCCAATATTCTGCAGTCAAATCAAGTTTTATATATCTAAAAACTTAGGTCATCAGCATTACTCATCGAAGCTGTGTTCCCTTTCTTGTTTTTTTTTGGCAATGGCAGCACCAATTTATCTTGTTACCTAAGATTAAACTTTAGCATCAACTTTTCTTTCTTGTTTTCTGTCAGCTCTCTATATTATTAGTCATCAAATTCTTCTTGAATGTTTTTCAAATTTATCTCCTGTTTTCTATGCCCTTAGTTTAAGATCTCATCACCTTTCCTCCCACCAAACTGAAAATGGCAATTATCTTTCATTAAAACCACAGTGCAGTAGCTATAATAAAGTTATTGGGCAATACTTACTCAAAACATTGTATCTTTAATATTTTGTTCCTTACTCTAGCATCCATAATCTATCTTTTATCAGTGTTATTTTTGTAAATTATCAATTGGGTCATTCTACCATTGTGCTTAGAGACCTTTAACAACTGTTGGAAAATTTTCGGGGCCTAGGCCTAGGACTGCCAATCTTCTGCTCAGAGGTACAATGACAGAATAAAACAGACAAAACACATGTTTTAGTTACAAGGAGCACTGGGATGATCAAAGTCCAGTGACAGGCTAGGACCTTTGTTAGGTGCACGGCTTGATTGGGGGGTTATGCTGGTGGGCTGCAGGAAGCAGTAGAGTGAACTGCTTATGCGGTCAAGGTTCAAGAATTCAGGTACAATGCATTTTTGGAAAAGCACACAGGAATAGATTGTAGTTAACTAGTAACCTGATTGTCTGTTAACTGCAACTATTGAGCTAGATGGAATTTGCACGAGTCAAGTCCTCAGCTGCCATGTTATCTTTGAGGCCAGAACTTCACAGACTGTTTTCTATCCTTGGCTTTGGCTGTTGGCTTAAAGATTAATCTGTCCTTAAGCCAGCTAGGGGTCTCTCCATAAGTCATGTAGGCCTAGGACAGACTCTTAGTTTATTTTTGTGCCAACTTATTAATATTAGTTATTGCCTGCTTATATCATGTCAAGCAGGTCCTTAGCAGAAAATAATGATTCCCCTCTTTAGCACAACATTTGAATCTCTGCACTCTCTGTACCTACTTTATTTATTTATTTATTTATTTGGTTTTACTTTTCATCAGTTCTTACTTCTTTACCTATACCAGATGTTTTTCTATATCTTGAATTTTTTCAGATGTTTTATTCTTCCATGCCTCTGTAGACATTATTTCCTTTTCTTTAAATGTTTTTCTCTACCTTAAAAGCTCAAGTACCGACTACTTTTATGAAGCCTTCCCCAAATCCTGCTGGAATTTGCCTCCCTCCCTCACAGACACACCATATATACATTCTTATGTAAACTAAACTCCATGTTCTTAGATTTCAGGAAATGTGTATTTGTTTGCTATTACCAAATCCTACATGCCCAATAAATTTCAGTTGAAGCAATTAGTGTTATTCATTCTAAACACAGTGACCATGTAGTTTCTATCTCTATTGAAGATAAAGCAACAGAATTTATAGTTTAATCTTTTGATATCAGGAAGAGTAAGTAATATGTTGGAATGAGTATTTGGGAGACTCTAGTTTTCTTTTCTTTCCCCTCTTCCTCTTTCTCCTCTTCCTCTCTGTCTCTGTCTCTACCTCCCTCCCTTTCTCTCTCATTCTCTTTCTTTTGGTGATACCAGAGATTGAACTCAGGGTCTTTCCACAGAGCTACATCTCCAGCCCTTTTATTTTTTATTTTGTGATTGGGTGTCTATAAATTAAATTACTCAATCTTGGCTTGAACTTGTGATCTTCCTATCTTGGCCTCCCTCAGTGCTGGGATTATAGGCATGTGCCACCATGCCTGCCAAAGAATAAATTTTTAATCATCTAAATTAGCATAGAAATTATTTTTGTTTAATTTGTGCTTCTAGACCAAAATTAATTTTTTGGTAGCTCATATATAATTTTTTTACTATGTTACATAAATTTCACCAGAGAAATGATACACATTGAAATAGGCTAAGAAAATGCAATAATAATGAAGAAGCCCCAAGAAAGAAAAGACAAAGATTTATTTTTAATTATGGCCTTTACTTGTCTATTGTATAATTTCTTTTTAAGGTTTAAACTTTTATTTTAGATCTAACAGTAGTTGTCAATGCTTTAATAGCATAGCTGAAGAATATAATATTTCTATTTTTATTCTTATTACAGGATGAATTTAATGTGTCAAGATGTTAACTCCGTAACTATGAACTGCATTTCGCAAAAAGGTTTATTTTAGAAAATCTAAAATTCCAGGGAAGTGATAGGGAAAACAGTGTAGAAAGCTATTAATTTTCTCACTTAAGATTGCCAGAATGATGTTTCAGTCTTTTTTGAACAGAAAGGTTGAAGGCAATTCAGTAGTGCTTTAAACTGGCAAGTCATTTTTAGTAGGTGAGAGAGCTGTGGTTGAAAGGTCTTGAAACAGGTTTGGCTAGAATCCACCTTTTATCTTTCTTTTATGACTGCTGAACCCACTCTGGAATTCACGTATTGCAATATGTGGACAAAAAATATACCAATCCTTAGGCCTTTTAAATCTTTGAAGAGGCATTGCCTCATGATGCAAGGCCACTTAACCTGATCTACAAATACCAGCGACAATATCAAGCATTTTCAATAAGGTATGATAGTATAGAAATGGAATGGGCCATTTTCTTAAGTAGTGAATCTCCCTTTTCTGAAAATGTATGAGCACGTTTTTCATTTATTGCTGTATTTCTCTTGTCTTGAACAGGGCTTGGTGCAAAGTATATACCCGACAAGTACTTCTCGTATGAATCCAAAAAAAAAAAAAAAAAAAGCAAAAATTAGATGATAGTTCAATTACTTTTTAACATGTAATGAACAACCATAATTCATTATTTTTCATGACTATATGGATTGGCTGGAGAGTCTCAGATGGTCTTACATCTCAAGGATCCAGTTGAATGGCTGGGACAGCTTGGTGTCTGTCTCCATGTGTACCTCAGCCTCCAGGGTGAAGATGTGGAGCTTTTTCACCGAGCGTCAGCACTGCAGAAGAGTGAAAGCTGCAATGCTCTGGTGGTGAGGCTTGGAACTCTTCTAGGACATTTATTGGCTCAAGAAATTTACAAGGCCAGCTCAGAAGAGGTACAATAATTGCCTCCCCTCTTGATGGGAGTTGTTGCAGTTTGTTGCTATTTTTCAAAATTTATCACAGATGACCAACCTTGAAAAATCCTGTTTGAGAGCTAATGTGACAGGGGGGTGACTGGTCAAGCTGACCTCTTTGGTCTTCCAACTCTTGAGATTCTATGATTCTACCACTTTAAAATTTGTGTTCTAAGGGAGAACAGTTATCAACTGGTGTTGTCTGGAAAACTTAATCTTCCTCTGGTAAGGCATTTTTAAAGATAATTCATTGAACAATTATTTTTAAATTCTTATCATGTAGAATGTGTAGTATTTATCTAACCATTTCAAGTGCACACAAGAATCTTATTAGTGAGAATAATATTTACATCTAGTTATATTAGTGTGTAACTAGCCTTTTTAATTTTAGTATAGCAGTAACATTGTCCTTTTTGTGCTTTGTTGAGCATTCTATGAACAACAAGTAAACTCTTTATCTGTCCATCAAATACTCTTTAACAAGTCACTGAGATAAATAAAATTCTATTTTTATTATGCATCAGAGTATCTATATTATTGCCTTGATATTTACTACTGCTTACTATTAAATTTGTAAATCTACCATGAAACTTTTATTAAAGATTTTCCCTTGAGACTACTTTAGTAGCAGTAGGAACAGAGACACATGAAAGCAGATATATCATACAAGAAATTTATAAACAATGTGTTGAAAACCTGTGAAACCTCCCACTAGGAATTTCAGAACAATCATATGGTGTAGGGTAATCTGTACCGTAACTAACAGGGCAAGTTCATACCACAGAATTTTGTTAGAATATTTTCATATGTGTATGAAATTAATTGAAAGCTAGAAACATTCTTTGGCAATTTTTTTTTTTTTTTCACCAGGGATTGAACTCACAACCTCGCACCTGCCAGGCAGGCGTTTAAGTCACTGAGCCAAACTCCTGGCTCTAGTTTTGAGACAGGGTTGCACTATGTAGTTCAAGCCAGTCTTGTGCTCACGTTGTAGCCCAAGCCAGCCTCAAACTCACAAAGCTCCATCTACTGAGGTAGAGTGCTGGCATTAAAGGCGTGTGATAAGACTTCAAATATGACTATTTTAGTCATCATTTTATAAATGTCTTATATAAAATTTTTAATTTGGCATTAACCTCCTGCCCCTAATTCTACACCAACATGCCTCTCTGCCTAATCCCTCCAGAAAAATAAATGCAAACAAACTCAAGGCCAGATGTAGAAAGCCAGTTCATCTCTGTGGAGTTCATATGCTAGCCGTTGAATACATTGTTCATAATTAACCTGTTAAAGTAACATTGCCAGGAAATCTTGCTCTACTTTTCCTTTTTTAAATTAGTAAGCTTTCTTAGCTTGTTGTACATTACTGTAACTAGATGTGAATACCCTCACCACAGCTTTATTTCTTAATTTTAGGTTTATTGAAAAGAGGAGCTTTAAGTCCACAGTTCTTGTGTACTCACTTCTGCCCACTCAACCAGTATACCTTTTATTAACATCTTACATTGATGTGGTCTATTTGTTACAATTGATAAGCCAGTTGATAATAATTGTATATATCTTTTGGTGTGCTGGTTCAAACCTAGGGCCTTGTACCTGTTAAGCAACCATTCTGCCACTGAAAGCCCCAGTATTGATGATTATTAACTAAAGACCATAGTTTACACTACAATTCACTTTTTTTCTATTGAATACTTACATGGGGTTTCCATATGCATAATGTAATATATTCAGCATTACAATATAATACAGAATAGTTTCACTGTCCTAAAAAATCTGTGCTCCACCTGTTTATCCCTGCCTGAAACTACTGTCAATTCCCAAAGTAAGCCTCTATCAATTGATTAGAGTTAAGAAGTTCCTTAAATAATAATTCCCTATGGCAATCAAAATTTCTTAATTCTTAATGTAGACCAGCACTGTCCAATATAAATATAATGAAAAACATGTTTTAAAAAATTTTAGGAGCTGCTTTAGTGAACAGTACTTATCCCAATATATCCAGAATACTGTAGTATTTTGAACATTTAACCAATGTGAAAATTGAGGTTTTTTTTTTTTTTTTTTTTTTTTTTAACAGTTTTTGGTACTAATTCTGGAATAGCAGTGTGCATTTTCAGACCTTTTGAGCGCCTGGTTGCCATAGATAGCCAGGGACTAGGTACTGGATAGCTTAGCGGTAGACTGTGAGCATCTCCAGGCCTCCGGAGTAGGACTGCCGTCAGTGGTTTTGAAAGTCATATTAGAAAGGTAAGAGGTCTCTCTAAACCTCTGAACACTGATTCTTATGTGTTCTGAACCACTTTAAATTCTCCAGCTTTGGAAAAAGCAGACTGGGGGACATACTTATTTTCACGTATCAGACCAGCGAGTACTGGGCTTCCTGAACCCCAGAAAGCCTGAATCATTTGAAATGTTGACTCATGAGCCGAAGGTGACTGAAGCGTAACGGGAACCAAATCTGCCTCTCAAGGCATCTTTTTGTTTCTACTTTCTTCTCTTCCCTTCCTCCTCTTTTTTGGATGACTCATGCTCCTACCATGAATGTCCAGTACAAGGCAGCGCTCACTGTCTCTTCGGAAGAGCTGACTTTCAGATGGTCAGTCCCACAATCCTAGATTATCTAGCACAGCTGTTTTGCCTACCTCATTCCAGAATCTGCAGTCTGCACTGATGTGAGCCTAAACTGTCAAAAATAGTCCACCCCCACCCTTTCTTTTAGGGTAGTAGTCGTGATGTAGTTTGGGAATTTAAGTTTGAAAAAGTATAGTTTTTCACTTCAAAATCTTCTAGAATCCTTAAATCTGACTCCATAGTTCTGTTTATATTTTCCTCTAGCCGGGTTTTTTCCTTTCCGGGGAGGAAAGTTTCCATCCCCAGTCCCCCAGGCTAACGCCCTTCCGGTGGCTCATTAGGAACCTGTCCAAACCCTTCTGACTGACAGCCCGCCCCTCTGGCAGGATTCTAACAACAGACTGACCTGCAACTGCAGGCAAGGCCGAGACCCCACCCCACCGTCATCTACCCAAGGTGGGGGTGGAGCGCTTAGCTCCAAACCCCGCCCATCAAATCAACACCAGCCGGTCAGAGAGAGGAAATGCAGCAAGTCCCACCCACCTTCATCTCTTTCCCTTGCCGTTGGGCTGGCTGCCCGCCCATTTTCTCTATCCCACCACCGATTGGTTTTCTCCCTCCCGCGCCAGTCCCTGCCCTCCCCGCCGGAGAGGGTGAGTCATGCCAAACTGGGCGGAGAGTCTCTTGGCCTCTCTCCTTCGCTCGTCTGGGCGGCGGCGGCCGCAACTGGGGACGGGGCGGGTGGCGCATCACGGGCGAGGAGGCAGGAGGAGCAGTCTCATTGTTCCGGGAGCCGTCGCCACCGCAGGTCCCTCAGCTCGGTCGGCCCGGCCCCTGTCTGTCCTCCCCAACCCCCACTGCCCGCGGCTCTGAGGAGAAGCGGCCTCGGCGGCGGCGGCAGCTGCAGCATCATCCCCGACCCGCGGCCATGGAGGACCTGGACCAGTCGCCTCTGGTGTCCTCGTCCGCGGACGGCGCGCCCCGGCCGCAGCCCGCCTTCAAGTACCAGTTTGTGAGGGAGCCGGAGGACGAGGAGGAAGAAGAGGAAGAGGAGGACGAGGACGAAGACGAAGACCTGGAGGAGCTGGAGGTGTTGGAGAGGAAGCCAGCCGCCGGGATGTCTGCGGCGCCGGTGCCACCCGCCCCCGCGGCCGCCGCGCCTCTGCTGGACTTCGGAAATGATTTCGTGCCCCCGGCGCCCCGGGGACCCCTGCCGACCGCTCCTCCCGCCGCCCCGGAACGGCCGCCGGCGTGGGACCCGAGCCCCGCGTCGTCGGCCGCGCCCGAGCCATCCCTGCCGGCGGCTGCCGCAGTGTCGCCCTCCCGGTTCCCCGACGACGACGACGACGACAACGACGACGACGAGCCTCCAGCGCGGCCGCCCCCGCCGCCCCCCGCCAGCGTGAGCCCCCAGACCGAGCCCGCGTGGACCCCGCCCGCCGCGCCGCCTGCCGCGCCCCCTTCCACCCCGGCCGCGCCCAAGCGCAGGGGCTCCTCGGGCTCTGTGGGTGAGTGCCGCGCCCCCCTTTTGTGTGCAGGGCCTCCTCTTCGCCCCGGGGGCTTTGTCTGCGGACGTTGGGGCGACGGCGCCCCCGCTGGCGGGCGGCGGGGAGAGAAGGGTGGGGCGGCAGCCGAAGCCCGGGCTTGTTTTTTATTGTCTGTGTCCGTTTCGGGGAGCACGTGTACCCCCCACCGCTCCAATTCTTCGCTCTGGTCCCTACACTATTGCGTCGCGGAAGTTAGGCACCATCCCTAGTAGGAGCTGGGTGTGTAGTGAAGAAGTAGGGTTGCAGATTCTTCGGGCTGGCTTGGCCTCGAGGTGAGGATGGAAGGGGAAGGGCTGTGGCACCCTAATCCAAAAATATTTAGGAGAGGCTTTTGTCCACTAGTCTGTGTTGCTACTAAGGAAAAGGTGCGGTTTCGCTGAGGGGCTGGTTGCTCGCGTTCAGTCCCAGAGCTGCTCTCCACTCTGCCCGGCGTGGGGGCCCTTACATTTCTCCCCTCCCCCGCTTGCGCCTGTTCGGAGCTGGCGGATTGGAGAGCGTCCACACTGACCCAACTGCGGTGAAGGGAGAGCGCCTCCAGTGGCGGGGTGCGCCGAGAACTGGGAAGGAGAGACTTCTGGCGAAGTCCTGTCACCGCCCAGCTCACCCGGTTGTAATGTGGCAGCTCTCCACCATCTAAACCCAGCCAGGAAACAGGATCTGGGCATTGTGTTCCGCAGGGGCTCAGTCCTGCCAGGGTCTCAGCTGCAGGGTGCGAGGAATTGCCAAATGTTATCGTGGACCTCTTCAGCCTCTTAATGCGTCGTAACTGTACCTTAGAGAAAAGGCAAAATGGTTGACATTCTTAAGAAAGAGAAAACCTGTGGATTCCTTCGGAAAAATTAGCTAATTGAATTTGTGGCAGGTGTGCCATGAGACTTAATGAAATGTTTTGAGACAGATGTTTTCAAATTTTGATTAGAAATACCACTTTTCACATTGAAAGGCTACATTTTTTTATGACCAGAAAAATAGCTTCCAGATCTTTTCATTCACATAAGTACTTGATTGTATATTATCATTGCATTCTTATTTTTAGGAACGTAATACTATTGCCCTTTTCATCTTGGGAAATTAAAGTGGAAAGGAAAAAAATCAGGTTTGTTGAGATTAAGAATGCATCTTAGATGCACATTGCTAATTAGCGCAATGCTTTGGGATGCAGTGTCTCACTGGCAGTCAGACGTTTCTTTATAAAGATGTAGAATCAAGTGATTTAACTGCTGAGAAATCTTTATGGGCTTGTAGAATTTTGGAGGCGGTTCATTTCTTTAGAAAAGGGTGTCAGTCTGAGATCACGTGTTTGTTTTTTTTTTTCCCAATTCACAAGTCTGCCATGGGGGCCAGTTGTGATGCTTCCGAATAATATTTTTATATTGATGTACTCCAAGGCATTACTCAGAACACTAATTACAAAAGACCTTAGAATATGAGTAGTGTAAGGCTTCCTTTTTTGTATGAAAAAGACGTTTGAGGGAAAGTAAGGTAAATTGTAAATAAGTATTTAAGTAGGTTGTGTAAAAATTGACAAAAGCATACCAACTTGCCATGTTAATATTCCTCCATGGGAACAAAGAGAAGAGTTCAGGGGATTCAGGAGGACAGCATTGTTTTGAATAATGACTTGGAATATTAGATTCAGGAGAGAAAGGAGCGGGTATATTGCCTATGCAAGTTTGTATAGTTTTGTATCTATGCTTATTTGCAAACTTCAGTTCTTTTTGTAAGTGCAAGAACAGTGATTATGGTCATGGATAGTTAAACCATTTCAGTGCATCTTGATTTCTTAATTCACAGAAGTTTGCTTGTTAAGTGCACCCATTATTGATTTGCTTCTGAGACTCAGGCATTGTTCCAGGCTTTGGGAGTATAGCAGTAGTAACACATATGTTCTCCATTGGGAGGTAATTATCACCTAAATAAAAAATCACAATAGCAGTATTACATGATAAGTAAACAAATGATGGCGTGGAGAATAACGTGAGTGTGTGGGCTCCTTTTTAGGTGGGTGACACAAAGAAGGTCTTCAGGCTACAACTAGGGCAAAAGCCCCATAGCTGGAATGAGCTTGTTAAGTGAGTACTGTACCTAGTAAGACTAATGAGAAAAACTTGTGAGAGTGGTGGCGGGTGAGAGTGGAGAGTTGGGCTACAGGCAGATAAGCCGTGGTAAAATAATGTTTGGCTTTAAAAATATATTTATTTTAGAAATATACTCGTTAAATAATACTGTAATTTTGGAGCTAAACTACAAGTTTTGGAAATTGAGATGGACTGAGAAGACTAATGTGAATAAAGACAAAGGAGGTGAGAAATGTCAAAGCATAATTAGAAACAGACCAACCAGAAGAGGGTTTACAGATCCCGACACTTGAGTATTGAACACTAGTTTTTAGTTGACTTAGCTTTCCATCTATTTGGTAAGTTACACTTCTGCCGTTGGCTTTTGTGTGTGGAATATCTCCACTGCAGTGCAGTCACGTCAAAGTGAGACTAATGCTTCTCACTTGATGGTCATTTTTCATGGAAAAAAAATGTCCTTTCAGTTCAAAAAGTTCTTAGTTAACTGTCTAGTCTTTGAGAATATGCCAAGGAATCTCTAAATAGAAATGATTTGAGATAAGTATGAGCATTATCAGTAAAGGTGACTTGGACCTAGTCTCTGAATGTGTTCTGAACAGATGTTAAGACTGAAAATGTGTGGCAGGTCTGGATGCTGAAGGATACTGGGTACCAGACTTGGATTTTATCATCCTACTTTAATCCATGCTCTGCCATCAGTTATTTGCTTTTGGCAATTTACGTTATAAAACAAAAAAGGTTTTTATTGTAGTTATTTCTAAAATATAATGTTACTTCATTGTTTTTCATTTTATTTCCCTAATTTAGTGCTCTAGGCATAGAGAATCCACTAAAGATTGTTGAGCTGAGGCAAGGCATCGTGAAAACAGTGTTAGAAAATTGTTGACATGTTCAGGGTAGGTTGGAAAGGAAAGCAGTGAACTAATCCCAAAGCTTTTGCAGTAGTTCCAAGAGGTGAGTAGGGCCTGAACTAATTTATTACTGGTTTATTTAATAAGTGAAAGAGTAGAGACTGTAAGAAGTAGAATTTCTTTAATTGGTTGTGAATCTATTATTTTGATAGTTAAGTTACAAAGAAGCTTTGTGAAAGAATTGTTAGGACTTGGAGGCTGTGGCTGTAAATACTGTACAAGGGAAGGTGTTTATTAAATAAAAATCAGAGAGTGTCCAAAGTTGTTAATTACCATAGAAATTTGTGTCAGTGACTATTACAAGTATAGGATATAGCTTTATGCTTAAAAGATTAGTCTTTTATGAGGATATTATATGATCATTTAATTTGACATAGTACTTATTAGAAATTTTATAAGATTTTGAGTTAAACTGTAAACCTTAAGTACTAGTTCTTTTTTTTTTTTTTTTTTTTTTTTTTTTTTTTTTTTTTTTTTTTTTTTTTTTTTTTTTTTTTTTTTTTTTTTTTTTTTTTTTTTTTTTTTTTTTTTTTTTTGTCTTTTTGAGACAAGGTCTTGTTATGTAGTTTAGGTGGGATTTTAACTTGCTATGTAGCCCAGGCTGGCCTCAAACTCACAGTGATCCTTTGAGAGCTGGGATTATAAGTGTGAGCCAGCACATTTAGCTTTTAAGTACTAGTTCTTAATGTAAAGTCCAAATAAGCAATAATTTATCAGTCCCAGGAGTAGATTCCTTTAAAGAAAAGGATCTCATACCTTGTCCATCCTCTTACCTTTCAGTTTTATTTGGAAAAGAATGGCAAGGAATAGAAGTGATGAATGTATACATTCTGAATAATTCTTTTTATTAAGTCATTTCTAATTTTCTGATTAGTAAAAAATTAAAAATAAGTGGTATGCTCCTTTATGGACAAGATGAATTATGTTTCAGATTGGTTCCTAGGAAACTGTAAAATTTATAGTCTTACAGTAATCTGCAAGTGCCTGCTTTCTTAACATGAAGTAATGAATACAGGTGAAACTTTTAATAAATAAGTGGAATTATACTTTAAAAACATGGTATTTTAGTGCTATACATACTGCAAATTTACTATACAGTATAATGTTATAAATGATAAAATAGTGTATCATATTTACTATGTATAAAACATTTCTAAAAATGGGTATATTATTAACTTTTTTTAACATGTTATTTTATAATATACCTAAAAACAATTCATTTGAAACTAAAGCCTTCAATTTAAATGGTACATTTAAAAAGTACTTTGCTAGCCCACCATAAATGATAACCTTTCTCCTCCCCTTCCTCCTTTTTCATCCCTTGTCTGTTTCTGTTCCCCTCCTCCTCCTCTCCTCTCTCCTTCCTTCTCTTTTCCTTTCCTTTCCTCCCTTCCCCCTCCTCCCTTCCCTTCTCTCTCCCTCTCTCTTTCTTTCTTTCTCTTTTTCCCTCTTCTGTGCTGGGGATTGAACCCAGAGCCCCAGTGCCTCACACATGCTAAGCGTGCTCCTTACCACTGATGAAATCCCCAAGCCCTGGATGTTATTTCTTGATTTTTCCTTGAAACCTCTGTTTAGACTTTTTAACCTCCAAAGGAATTGATAATTTCACAGTTAAGCTGCTGGTTTTTGTATTTCTTGAAATGATTATTTTTTTCCATTTTTTTTATTGGTACACTTTAGATATACATAATGATAGCACTCATAATTGGGAATTTGTGCCTGTAAATGATGTATCTTGCTTCATTTTTTTCCTATTCCCCTCCCCTTCCTCCAACCCGTCTTCCTCTCCTTATTTACAAAAGTTTTGTCTTCATTTTTTCCTTGTTTTTTTTCTTGTCCTTTCAGATGGTTATTGATTTTTAAATTTTTGCAATTTTTATTACTCTATATAGTAAAAACAACAAGCAAAGGAGACAAGCAAACAACTAGCGTAAATACACAACATTGCAGGTTTACAAAGCCGGAAGATAGAAGCTTGAAAATGGTTGCAATTTGCGCATCGTTATCTTTAAAATGGTTTCTTACATTAACAGATATAGACATGTAAGATTGATCCAATCATATGAGTATTAATTGTTCCCTCTCAATAACGAATACATTGAGCAGTGTTCTTTTTAGTTATCTTACATATACACATGTCGTTTTTTTGTCGTTGTTGTTGTAGTTTTTGTTTGTTTTGTTTTTCTTCGCTCAAATAAAATAAAAAAAAAAAATTTTTATTACTCTAGTGTTCCCCCCCAGTGCATGTTTGTGGTACATGTTTGCAGTATATAATTCCTTGTGGGGAGTTCGTACACGTACATAACACATCTTAGTTCTTTTTCATCCCTTTCGCCTATCTCTTGGTCTCCTTCCCTTTTGCAAAAGATCTGTTTATCTTTATTTTGCTCTTTTATGTATATTTTGGGTTTTGCATATAAGAGAGAGATGATTATTAGTCTTTTTTTTTTTTTTTTTTTGAGACAGCTTGCTGCTTAGTCCAGGCTGATCTTGAACTCACTGTGAGGCCTAAGCTAGCCTTGAACTCATGATAATCCTTTTGCCTCAGCCTCCCAAGTGGTAGGATTGCAGGTGTGTGCCACCACACCCACCGCGATTATTGATTTTTTTAACTGCTTTATTTGTTCCCGTAACAACCTAGCTTACCTTAACATACTATATATTATATATGGTAATAGAATGTTTACTCATTTCTATCCTCCACCATACCATACCCTCACTCTTTGAGGAAAAGAATTGTGTGACATATCTCTGTTGCTGAGTACAGAGTACCTTTAGATGTGGTGGTAGACACCAGTTGTTTGATGAATAGGATGTTACAGATGAATACTAATTGTTTTCAGTTACTGCAACAAAGTAAATACTGAGGCTGGATAATTTGTAAAGGAAGCTTTATTTAGGTCATAGTTCCAGAGGTTCAAAGGAATAGCACTAGCATGTTTGGCTCTTAGGAGGATTTCCTGGTGGATGGTATTGCAATGGCAGGAATACATACAAGCAGGAGAAATCATATGATGGGACAGTAAGCCAGGAATGGGGAGAGGCCAGTTTTGCTCTTTTATAATAATCCTTATGTGAAAACTAACTTGTTATCCTATGAGAGCTACCTTAATCCCTCCTGAAGGTGGTGCCTTCAACTGACCTAATCGTTTTCTACTATTCTTTTAAATATCCCACTATTTAACATTGCCACGGTGCTGAACTTTTATATATAAACCCTTGAAAGACACACCTAAGCCATAGTTCTTATCTTCGTATTTTGTGCTAGTCTAAAATTACTATATTATTTGCTGTCCTTGGAGAGCCCTAGTTTTATAAGTTAAATCATTTATTTACGTATACAAGGTAAAAATTTGCAAGTGGCAATATAATTATGATAGAAATGTCTTTCGACTTGTTAAGAGATTCTCCAAGTTGTATTCTGTAAATCCAATCTTTATTAGTAATGTCTCTTAGGTTTCTGCTTAGAAATATTGTATGGGTAAGTCTGTTTTTTCACTTTATACAAAAACAGCTACAGATAACCCATGAATGTACTACACGGTCATTTCCCTTTATTCATGAGTTCATGTTCTGTGGTTTCAGTTGCTTGTGGTCAAAAATATTAAATGAAAAATTCCAGAAATAAGTGGTTAAGAGTTACTAGGATTTGCTGGGTGTGATGGAGCATGCCTATAATCTGAGCACTCAGGAGGCTGAGTCAGGAGGATTGGTGTGAGTTTGAGGCCAGTCTGGGCTACAAGGTGAGTTCAAGGCCAGCCTGAACTGCATTGTGAAACCCTGTCTCAAAAAGATAAAAAGGCAAAAAAGAAAAAAAAAAGTTACTAGGACTTGCACACTGTAATATTGCACAGTGCATCTGATAACCAAGAAGGCAACGGAGTAACTAATGGGCAGATAGCATATATTATATGGATGCCCTGGACAAAGGCACGGTCTACATCCCTGGTTGGAAGGAGCATTGATGGTTTTGGTATTGCACATAGATTCATAGATAGGTGAACATGTTGGGATATATATATATATATATATATATATAAAATTATGTACAGGTAATTCTTTTTGGTGGTACAAAAGATTGAACCTAGCTAGGGCCTCATGCATGCAAGATAAGCATTCACTCTCTGAGTTATACCTTTGGCCGTTTTTATTTTTAAATTTTGAGACAGGGTCTCACTAAGTTGAGCAGGCTGGCTTCCAACTTGGGATCCTCTTGCCTCAGCCTAGCTGCCTTTGAATAGCTAGGATTGTAAGTGTATGCAACCAAACTCAGTGGTATTATATGCTTTTCTACAAACACATGACATTAAATGTAATATTCAGAAATTTAGTTTATAGTCTTATGAGATCTAGGCCTTTAAATATAAAAATTAACCTAGCCTGCTTAGTATGAAGTACTTGAATTAATGGATTATTCAGCTATTTGGCCCTCCATTTTCAATTGATTATACATTGGAAAAGAAAGACAAATCTGTTTTTTTTAATTTCAAAAAAAAATTTTTTTTGTGTTGAAAAAGGAAAAAAATTCTCTGTTCCTGAAATAGGAGCTGTGACTGCCAAATAGTGGATTTTTAAAAAAAAATAGTCTGAAATTTTTACTTGACTTATTTTATTAAGTTTCAAAAATAGGTTTTTTAAAAAGTGATTTGTACTCATTCATGGGCTTATTACTATAGATAAAGGTTTAAAAAGTTTTATAAACTTCATAAAGTTTGTTTAAACAAGACTTGAAAGTTGCTTGGTTATATTTTTGGTCTATTTTATATGTTCAATATTGGTTAAGAAAGAGTTAATACACACCTTTTTTCCTCTTTATAGTCATTCGGCTGAGTATGGGAACAAAAAAGATGAGTAGTGGGTTTTATTTATCAGAGGGACAAGTAGCAGATTAAGGGAACATACACAAATGACACATTGTAAATATTTTTTATTCTTAAAGCCAGAGAAGGCAATCACATAAAAAAATAAAAGAACAATCACATAATTACATATCTGTAAACTGCCTGCAGAATTGCACCCCTACAACTTTATGGTTTGATTTGTAAAATTGGTTGATTGGAGGGCCAGGCATTATTATTCCGTTCATTTATTTCATCGTTTAGATGACTCTGGATGGAGCTGAACTAAAGCATTTTTGAATGCTACCAGTGCTTTTGATGTCAGAAAATAAGAGGAATTGAATTTACTTTTTTCTTCTAAGAAAGTTATTAAAGATGCTTAAGCCTATAATGAATGCATTTCATAGTCTAGAACTTTTCAGTCCAAAGTCAGCAATATCATTTTTTTTATTTACTATTGAACTCTACAGAACAACCAGTTTTACACATCAGAAATGGTGTCAAAAGTACACAGACAACTTGGGAGGCTGAGGTAGGTGGAGCGTTGTGAGTTCGAGGCTGGCCTGGGCTACAACGCAAGCGCAAGGCCGGCCTGAGCTACATAGTATGACCCTGCCTCAAAAAACTAGGGCTGGGAATTTGGCTCAGTGGCTTAAGCGCCTGTCTGGCAGGAGTGAGGCTGTGAGTTTGATCCCCGGTGCTGCAAAAAAAAAAAAAAAAAAAAAAAAAAAAAAAAAAAAAAAAAAAAAAAAAAAAAGTACACAGACAACAATATGAAATGGGTGAAAAGGCAATTTCTTTTTAGTTTATTGATACCAGCTTAAATTTTGTTAAAGAAAGAAACAGAACTACATTTTAGGAGAACTGCAGGGCCTTGGTTGAAGATTTAATTTCAATGTTGTATCCCATGCAGGAAAAAAACAAGTTCATTCTATTAAAGTTGGATATTTGAATCTTTACACAGAATTTGACCACAATTTTGTTGGATACTTTTGTTTTGCATAAAATATGAAAATCAGAATGAAAAAGATAAAGTATTTTATTATATGATTTCACAGACTCTACTATACATAGATCTGCTTAAAGGCTTACAGGGTGTAACTTGTTACTTTTGAGGAAGACCCTAGATCAGCAGTGATGAACGTGTGGCACGTGTGCCACAGCGAGCTTGCAGAGCCTTCTGTCAGTATGGGGGCTGGGTCGCTCCAGCAGCCAAACATTGGAAAGAGTTGTTTTTTCTAAACTGAAATCTTGATATTGAGGTTTAATTTGCAGTGTTGGCAATCTATGATAAATAAATGGGTTTTGGGTTTCAGTTTGGACACTCGGTCTCTAGAAGGTTTGCCATCACTGACCTAGATACTTTAACCTGCCAGGATACTGTCTGTCTCCCTCACTAAAATTTTTGTTAATAAAATAAGTTTCAAGGACCATTGTTAAAGTTAACATTGAAAGAATAAAGCCACATGTATTTTAATGGTCTGCTGTAAAAGTTGTAGAAAAAAGTAATGGCTTCAGTACAATAGAATTTTAGTTTGTAGGATGATTAGCTTTTTCTTTACTTTTTATTATGCAAAATGTCAATGAACGAAGACAATAAATGAAACCTGCATGAGTTTAATTCAATTCTGACACTATCTGGAGATAGCATCAGATCCCAGAGGGATTAGTCCCATCAGTCTGGTTCTCTGGAACTTCTCCCTGACCAGCCTATAAATTGGGTTTCTTATGACTCCCTTCTTGAGTTCGATTAATATGCTAGAGCAGCTCATAAAACTCAGGGAAGCATTAATGTTTACTTGTTTATTATAAAGGATACATATAAGCACCCAAATGAAAGAGATGGCATAAGCCAAAGCTTATGGAAAGGGGCTAGAGCTTCCTTGCCCTCTTCCAGGGCTCCACCCTCCTGGAATTGCCATGTGTTCAGCTGTGTAGAAATTCTCCAAACCCAGTCCTTTTGTTATGGGAGCTTCATTATGTTGACCTACTTGGTTGTATCTTTAGGTCTCGGTGATCAACTTAAACTTCAGTGCCTCCTTCAAAGTTTGGGGCACAGTAGGACTGTAAGTTCCCACCAGCTCAGCGTATCTTGGTCTTTCTGGAACCAGCTCGGATCCCCAACCTTATCTTGGGACTCTCAGCCATCTCATTAACGTGCCAAAGACACTTATCTCTTGGGAGAGTCCAAGATTTTAGGAAACTGAGACGAAAACCGAGACGAATTTTGTAATATTACCAAAACTTTACTTAGCCATCACAGCCCTACCAACTATCAGTCAGCATCCAATCCTGCCAATCCCACACCCCATAAATACTTCATCATGTATCTTGCAAGTTGTGAGAACTTCTTTTTAAAATATAACCACAATGCCCTTAATTATCTTTCTGAGATTCTCAGTAATTAGTATCAACTATCCAGCCGATGCTTACTTTTCCTTCTTAGTGAATACCATACATAGTTTGTTTTGTGTTTCTGCAGTGGTGGAGATGGGTGTGTGTGTGTAAGAAAAGTCAGAATTCTAGCAAGAGCCCTCACATTATAATAGATTTAGTTTATGTCCTTGATCTGAGAGCTCTTCCTCATTAGCACTTTCCTATTTGTGAAGAATGCTCATACACCTTTTTTTAAAATTTTACTGCTTTAAAGATACAGTTTATGAGCTGGAGATACTGCTTAGTGGCAAGCAGTCTGGGGATATAGCTGCCTGGCAAGCACAAGGTTGTGAGTTCAATCCTGGTGCCCCCAAAAATCAGTCAATCAATATATGTATATGTAATTTACCCATAGTAAAATGTTAATAGTTAAATGTTAATAGTTTCATGTTGTAACACATGCATATGATTATTTAACTCACTTCCCTGTCAATACACAGTATTTTTTTCATTATGCCAGAAAGTGCTCTTGGGTCCTTAGCAGTCTGTTCTTCAATTTATTTCGTGTACTGGTCACCCCACCCCACCCCGGTATCATCCTGAACAACCTCTGCTTCTATTTACCATAGATTAATTTTGTGTTTTGTAGAGTATCATGTGAAATAGTAATACTCTTGTGTCTGGCTTCTTGGATTCAAATGGGATACTTTTAAGATTTATCAGTGACGTTGCAGGTATTTGTTCCTCTTACTCCTGAGTGGTATTCTGTGATACGAATGTATTACAGTTTAATTATTCACTCGCTTTTTGCTAGACATTGGGTTACTTTTAGTTTTTGGCTATTATGAGCAAAACAATACAATGAATATTCTTATTTAGATCTCTCTTTACATATGTTTTCATTACTCTTTGAGTAAATACCTAAGAGTAGAATTGCTGGGTCATCAAATAGGCATAAATTTAACTTTTTAAAAAATTGCCAAACTGTTCTCTGAAGTGATTTCACTTCCATGAACAGTGTTTGAGAATTCTTGTGGCACTGCATTTTCAATATTTGATATTATTAGTCTTTTTAATTTTAGCCCTTTTAATAGGTATGTAGTACTTATCCATGGTTTTCATTCAGATCTAATGAGTTAGAGGACTTCTGCATGTCTTAATTATGTGTATGTTTTGTTGAGTATTCAAGGAATTCGCTCATTCTTAAGTTGAGTTGTAGATTTTACACTGATGTGCACATTTTTTATTCAAACCTTTCTTAGATTTGTTGTGAATATATTTTGCTAGTCTAGCTTATCTGTTAATTTTTCATGTTTTCTCCAAATTATGATAGCAGAATTTTCTTGGAAGAATTATTTTCTCCTGTTATATTGCTTAGGTACCTTTGTCAAATATCAATTGATCATATAAGTGTCTATGTACACCTATTTTGTTTTGTTGATCTACTTGTGTATCCCTATGTGAGTAACAGACTGTTGATTACTGTTAAGTGACAAAATCAAATAGTATGACTGTGAAGTTTGATCTTTCTCAAAAGTTTGTTTGCTTCTTGTAAGTTCATGATCTTTTTATTTTTTGTTTTTCTTTTTAATTTTTTTGGTACTGGGAATCGAACTCAGGACCTTGTGCTTGCCTGACAGGTGCTGTGCAGCTGAGCTATATCCTTGGCCATTATCTTTTTGTATTAAATTTTAAATTAGCTTGTTCACTCCTGTAAAATATCTGCTGTGTATTTAATTTGGATTTAAATGAATTTTTAGGTTACTATGGGGAGAATTCATATCTTTGAGGTTTTCTTGTTTGAAAGCTATCAAGTTAGCCTCTCATAGTTTAGTGGGTGCTGGCTTTGGGTTGGAGATGAAGTGCTGTGTTGTAGCAATTACAGCAGCTAGAAAATGACATCTTTTTCTGGTTCCTGGAGATTTGTTTCTCATTGAGTAACGCAGAGAACACCAAGTAAGTAACATCTGCACTTGTAGTGGTTCATTTGTTTGTTCTTTCTCTTCCTTCCTTCCTTTTCTTCCTTCCTTCCTTTCTTCCCTCCCTCCCGTCCGTCCATCCGTCTTCTTTCCTTCCTTCCTTCCTTCCTTGCTTGCTGGCTTGATGACTGGCAGCTGTCTTTCTTCTTTTCTTTTCTTTTGTCTTTTCTTTCTTTCTTTCTTTTTCTCTTTATTTTCTCTATTTCTTTTTCTATTTCTCTTTCTTTCTCACTTTTTCTTTCTCCCTTTCGCTTTCTTTCTTTCTTTCTTTCTTTCTTTCTTTCTCGCTTTCTCTCTTTCTCTCTTTGTCTCTCTCTTTCCTTCCTTGCTTCCTTGTTGACAGTACTGGTGACTGAACCCTGGGCCACAGCCCCCAGCCTTTTGTTTTGTTTCATTTTTAATTTACAGGCAGCGTTTTGCTACATTGCTCAGATTGGGCTTGAATTTGTGATTCTCCAGCTTTAACCTCCCAGAGTGCTGAAATTACAGGTGTGTACCACCTTGCGTGTCTCCTGCAGTGAGTTTTATTACAGGAGAGGATTTTTGAGATAAGTGGAACTGAATCTTTTATTACTATATAAGAAACTTGTCTTCTAGTTGCTCACAAGGAAGACACCATTCTGCTTTCCGAGGCCTGTTCACTGTACCAGCATCTTTGAAAAGTACAGTGCCACTGAGTCCAGTCTCTAGTTCTACAGTATAAAGACATGAAGCTCAGAGAACCATTTCTTGACATTCTACATTAAATCCTTCAGTTAGTCCATGATCATGGATAAGGCTCTCTACTGTTTAGATCTTTAATTTTCCTCTGCAGTGTTTTGTATAGGATAGAAATTATGCACATCTTGTTAAAACTTATGGTTAAATTTTTTTTGTTGTTATTGCTGTTATTAGTGATATTTTAAAGTTTCCATTTTCTATTTGTTAGTCACTTACTTGGAAATACAGTTCGAGTTTTGTATGTTGCTTTTGTACTTAACTTGCATGCTTGCTAAGTTTACTGTTGGCTTTATTAAGGTATATAACTTAGAATTTTTTAACTACGCAGTCCTGTTATCTGCAAGTTAAGATAGCTTGCATTTTCCTTTCAGGTCTTTATGCAATGGATGTGGTAAGAAGGCCAGTGGATTCCTTGTTTTATTTAGACTCTCCTGTGAATGCGTTTAGTCTTTAATCAAGTATATGTTAGCTGCATATTTTCCCTAGATGTCCTGATCCTTAGGTTAAGAAAGTTTCCTTCTACTCACAGTTTGCTGAGAATTTTTGTAACAGGTGTTGAATTTTGTCACAAGGCTTTTTGGACATTTATTAAGATGATCGTGTGATTTTTCTTTTTTAGACTGTTTTAAATATGTTGAATTTCAGTATTCGATTTCAAGTATTGAGCTGACTTTGTATTTCTGGGATATATATTATTTGGTGATATTTATGGTTTTTATGAATTGCTGTATTCAGTTGCTGTATTTTGTTAGTCCCTCTCCTCACCTTGGTGCTCAAAATTGAACCTAGGATCTTGAACATACTAAGCAGGTCATCTCCCCTCCCCCTGTTAAAAGATTTTTGAGTGTGTGGTTGTGAGTGGTAATGTTATATGGACTTATTTTCTTGTAATATCTTTGACTAGTTTTGGTATTAATGTGTATTTGTCTACAAAATTTTCAGGAAGTGTTTGATATTCCTTTAATAAGTAGGTTGAAAGAATTTATGTAAGATGGTACTACTCCTTTGAAGTATAGAATTCACTAGTGAAGCCTTTTGTCGTGGAGTTCTCTTTGCTGAGGTTTTAAATTGTAATTGTACTTTCTTTAAACACATAAGGCTGTTCAGGCTTTCTATTTTGCTTGTGTCTGCTGTGGTAATTTGTGTCTTTCAAGGAATTTGTTCATTTCATCTTGGTAAGTAGAAATTAAGGAATTTGTTCACTCATCTAAGTTGTCTAATTTATTGCCATCAACTTGTTCATAATCTCTTATGTATGTATATATGTGTGTATTTATATTTTTGTGTGTGTGGCATGGGGGTTCGAACTCACAAGCTCGCACCTGCCAGGCAGGTGCTTAAGCTACTGAGCCAAACTCCTGGCCCTCTTATGTATTTAGAACTGTATGAATAGTCCCTCTTTTTTTCTAATACTTGTTCCTCTGATTCTAGATTGTCAGTTTTTTCTCCACTTTAAACATTGTTCATTACCCTTTGGGTTACATTATTTCCATTGAGTGGTACCAGGTCATTCTTGCTTTTTCCCTGATTTTTTTCCTGTTTTCAAGGTTACTGTAGTTTTGATTTTCAACAGTGTGCCCCTTTGTAGTCTTCATTGTGTCCCTGGGATTTTTTGAGCTTTTTGCATCTGAATTATATTTCAGATGCTAACTTTTTGTCAAATTCTAGGCCATTTTATCTTTAATATGTTTTTGTATTTCAGTCACTTGTTGCATTTTTAGGGGAACAACGATTAATGTTTTTGCTTGGGGGAAGTTTTTAACTGCTTGTCTCAGGTCACTGAGACTGATTTTTCCCCTTCAGTACTTGAGTTTGCCAAGTTTCTGTTGGTTTTTCTTTAACCTTATATATCAATAAATGCTTTCTTCTGTATTATCCAATCTACTGACATGCATGAATATCAGAATATCAAAATTCAGATCTAACCTTGGGTCATGAGCCATGGTTTACTGACTTGTGTTAGGTTTAGAATTAGAATATTGGTGGTGTTTTGTTTTTGTTTTTTTGTCTTTTTTTGAGACAGAGTCTCGCTATGCAGTTCAGGCTGACCTTGAACTCGCTTTGTAGCCCAGGCTGGTCTCGAACTTGTAATGATCCTCCTGCTGCAGCCTCCCGAGTGCTGGGATTACAGGCATGTGCCACCATGCCTGGCTTAGAATTATAATATTCTTGCTTTTAAAAAATACTTATTTTATTTTTAGCTGATAAAAACAAAATTGAGTATTAATGGAGTAACATGGTGTTTTGATTGATTTACACATTGTGCTGTGTTTTTACTAGGTTAGTAGTTTTGCTTTTAAAATGTACCCATTCTGGCATTTGTAGAAAAATGGATGTACCTTGAGACCATAATATTCAGTGCAATAAATCAGACACACAAGCATAAATACCACATGGTTTCTTTTACATGAAAAGCTCAAAATATAAATAAAGAACAAAATAAAAGATAATAGGAAGCAGGGAGATCATTTCTAAATGGGAGGAAGAGCAGGAGATTGAGGGAGGTGGTGAGGGGAGGGAGAGAAAAGAGATGGGTGGGGGAAACAACAGCTGAAGGAAAAAGAATGGAAATGGTTTCTGCAAATGGGAAGGGGACAGAGTTGGAAGGAGTAGGGAGGGAAGAGCATGAAAGAAAGGCATTGTGTTATATACAAACTCCCCATGATAAATGTAATTATGTACTGCAAGCATTTCCTAATAAAAAAAATGAAGCATGCCCATTCTGGGGTCTCAGTTGTGTATTTGGTGCGATTTCTTTATTTTGGCTGGTCAAAATTTTTAGTTCAAGTCTTCCAGCATTGTCTGTTTTTTGTTTTATAGGTTTTTTTTTTTTTTTTTTTTTTGGTACAGGGGATCGAATTCACAACCTTGCACTTGCCAGGCAGTCACTTGTGCTATACCCCCGGCCCTCCACCATTCTCTTTTGAAATACTCATTTAGTTAAAAAATGTACTGCAGGTTTCTCAGCTACACCTTGCTGAATCTTCTACATTTATATGCTGTGCATGTGCAGCAAAATGTTCAGTGTACTATAGGGAAACCCCTATTTAAATCTCTAGGGCTCCATTTCTGTGAGGCTTTCCATTGTGTGTTATCCTGCCTTAAAGTTCCAGACAGTCTTGCAGACATCCTTAGTTCAGTTAAGAGTGTGATATTCTTGGGCTCCTCCGCTTTGGGCTGTGAACCAGAAAGTGCCTTCAGGCTTTCCATTTTTAGGAGTCTCCCTCCTGTGCTGTTTATCCAATGTCTAAACATACATATTATCCCCATATTTATAGTTACTTATGTTGTAAGAATTAGCTTGTTACAGTCACTCATAATCAGAAGCCATTCTTTGTGTAGTTGTCACTGTGTTTTGCATTTTTTGTTTTGTTTTGCTGGTGGTTCTGTGGATTGAACCCAGGGCCTTAAGCATGCTAGGGTAAATATTTTTGAAGTGACCATGTCAAAGAAAATACTCAGTATTTGAGTGTGTGGACACTGTTGAGATTGTGATATCATGCAGATTTTTGAATTATCAGTAGTAAATTGCAGTAATATTTTGGCATTCCACTCGTACTTTTTAAAAAGTATACTTAAAAAGTCACATTTCTTTAGTTAACTTTAATTTTGAAACAATACTTATGTGATGGAAGTAATTAGCATTTAACATATGTTGAACTGAAGCAGTCTAAACTTAATAATAGTTTTGAATTTAGTTGAAGAAGTGTCTCAACAGTAGGGACAGTTCATTTGGAAACAGTTTTTCTAATGATGTTGTAAGTAGTTCAGTGGTTGTGTTCATTTTACTGCAGGTGACAAGGAAACAAGGTACCTGACTGTAGTGACAGTTAAAATTGTTTTGCTTTGTCATTACCTAGCTGTGTGACTTTGAATAAGTTACTCATTTGTGATTTAATGGATGTTATTGTTCAAATATGAAGGAAGGAGAAGCGTGGGTATGGTTAGGAAGACTTGTTTGGCCAGCACAGATATGAAGAGTTATTGAAATAAATTTAGACATTTAATTTGGGGGCAGTATTATATAGGATCTTGTTTATCTGAGTAGGGTTTTAAACACAAAATGTGTAGCTGGGAGGTCTTAAATGTTTTTGAGCAAGAGAATGTGTAATTTTCTTTTGAGGAATATTCAATAGCAATGGAAAGGAAAGACTTACAGAAAAGTTCTGGCTTCCTGTTTATCTGTTATTTAGTAAAAACTTATTTTAAAAATTTATACCCTTATGTTTTTAATTAGTGTGAGCTTAATTCTTTATTGTTACATGTATATATTTGGCTATCGGGGACCAGACCTAGATTCCCAATCTTCCGAACGAATGTACGGTGAAGGCTTAAATAAATGAGACAAGTGGTATGATTTTAGGGCTCCAGGATGATCAAAACCCCTGCAGAGTTCTTGACTCTGCAGCTATCATGAGTGCTAAGACAAAGAGCTTCTGTGGACCACCCATATATATTTTCAAATAGACAAAGAGAGGGGATACTGACGGAGGTGCCAGAACTGAGCAGGACTTGGGAGTCGCTTCACGGACATTTCCAAGTAGGAAAGATTGCCAGAAAAGGAGAACTCTTTTATCTCCAAGATGGCCTTTGTGATGGGACTGTGACCTACAGAGTAAGATGCCTGCAGGGCAGTCTCTATTAACATAATTAATTATGGAGCCAATATGTCCTCAGCGGCGACCTTCTTTACCTTGCCCTTTGAGGTATCTCTGACCTCATTGGCCACTATAGACCTCGGTCAGGACCAATGATTCATAGAGATTCATTTACTATGAATCAGCTCCTATCACCAGGCAAGGGGCCTAGGCCTAGGACAGGCTCACAGATAAATAAAATGCCAATTAGTAAATTTTAAATCCTGCTCAGAGCTGCTTCGTAGTGGTCTCCAACATCTGGCTGTCTGTTAAAAGTAGGAAACATGAGGCTGATGATTAAAGTATTTGTTTCATTCAGTTAGAATTTAGCATTAGGAATAGTTCATAGAAAAGGGGAACTATTTGCCCCTTTTTATAAGCCTAGTAGTGTGCATATGTTTGTATACATCTGTATACATATATGTAACATCTTGTTATGCTTTTTACTTAATATATTATCCCTGGTTATAAAATCATTCACTCGTGAAAGTCAGGATATTTGTAGAAAAACAAAGACTAATCTAAAATCAGTATTTCTTTTCAAAACAAAAAATAAATTTTATGAAGTAGATTGTAGATATTTTAGTCTTTGAATTTGGCAGTATAGTTGATCAGACTTTTTTTTTAAACATTCTGAATTTTAGTCATTTAACTTTTAGACTTTTTTCTGTAGGGGGGGATTCCGGTATTAGGTATGAATAAGGTTGCATTTTAAGAAATACTTTAAATTTTTGGCATAATTCTAGGTATAGGTTGTTTCTCTCTGTTTTTAACAGTAACACATGTTCCTAGCCCACATTCAAAGTAGACTGGCCTCTGAATTAGTATCTAACTATATTGTCCAGATGAGAGCCGCACTCTTTTGTGAACAAGCTTTTATTTACAGTTCTGTCTAAATTATTTGGTTTTACTTTTTGACGCCTAAATTTCAGCATATGCAAGCTTGTAATTATGATTGTTTTCATGAAAGGAATTGGTTCTGACTTTACAAGTGAAAGTTTTGTAATTTAACTAACATCATGTGGCAGACTATCTTTATGTAAAATCTTCTAAGGCATTAGTGTCTTACTGTTTTGGATGAGTGTCTCATCCTACCTATTGTTTTAGGTTATAGGAGACCCTTTTAAATACACATCAGTTTTCCCTCACCACATTGTTTAAGAATCCAGTTATGACATTATGCCCATATAGATTTATCCACATTTTATTTCTCATTGTGAAGTTAGGGCTCCTGATGGGGACATTACACACTTGAAAGACAGGTTCACAGTCATGATAGCTGTATCTCTTTTTATCTATTTTGGTCAGCCTTTCTAGTGTGTCTTCGTTGGGTCCTCTCAGCTATAGGAATACCTTCCTATCATTCCTCAAGCTATTCAATCAAATTGCCTTTGTCTGGAGACTTTTTTCTAGTATAAAACAGATTTTTAGCTCAGGATCTTTCAACTACACATACAAAATGACATTGTACAAAGTTAATATGCCAATATGTAGCATATTGTCTGCTCCAGATGCCATGAAAGTATGAGACCAGGTGACTCCAGTAATAGAAGTTTCTTAAATCAAGGTGTTGGCATGGTAGGTTTTATTCTTGGGTCTTTTCTTATGATTTATGGTGATATCCATTTCCCTATGTGCTCTCATGGTCTCTGATGCTTGAGAGAGAAGAAAGAACAAACCGTGTGGTGTCTCGTAAGGCCATTACTCCCACTGGACTCACTTTATGGCTTCATCTAATCCTGGTCACCTCCCAAAAACTCCATCTTGAAATACTGTCACATAGGGACTAGGGTTCCAACATATGAATTGGGGCAGGGAACACATACATTCCATCTTAACATGTTTCAACTAAGAATGGCTCTGGAGAGGCAAAATTGCTGCTGCATGCCTGGGAGGCTGAGGCAGGAGGATCAAAAGTTCAAGTCCTGCTTGGGCAGTGTAGGGAGACTTTTTCTCAGAAATAGACAGATAGACAGAATGGGTAGTTCAGTAGGAGAGTAGTTGCCTCAAGGCCCTGGATTTATCCCCAGTACCAAAAAATAAAAATAAAAGAATAGACAACCTAGAAATGTAAGGGAAAATTCATAGTTCTCTGAAAGTGTTCCTCTAAATTGAACATATACCAATAAATGATTGAACAAAAGTAATTTTATTCAAATTTATCTTAAATTTTTAGCTTGACTGTGATAAGACAGTGAAAATGTGACTAAAAGTCTTGGATACAATCTGTTAAATGAGAACACTGTCTTAAAGCTGCTTTGGTTCATAAAGTTGGTTTAACATTAACATGTTATATTGCCTCTTGAAAAATGGTAGGTTCTATAAATAGCCTTTAGTCAACTTTATAAAATATGTGATGATTTGTCTGGATTAATGATACTGTTTCTAACTTCCTTTCTGTCTTGGCCTTTCCTCTGTAGATAAAGCTTTTTGTTAACTCATTATAAACTGAACCCTTACTTGTTCCTCTTATCTTTAGTCTCCTTCCAACCTGTCTTTATTTCTGCTGAGCTTATATTCTATTTGTTTTTCAGATGAGACCCTTTTTGCTCTTCCTGCTGCATCTGAGCCTGTGATACACTCCTCTGCAGGCAAGTTCTTTCTGCCAGCCTTTTAGCCTCTGTGTATTCTAACTTTAACTCTTTAGTTGTGTTAACTCCTTACTGAGTAGTTTGGGTTTACTATAAATTAGCATCATTCCAAGAATATTTGTCTACTGAAAAAGTTGAAATTTGTATTTTGTATGTTGTGTTCAAGATAAACATGGGCAGAGGTTCATTAGTAATTGAAATTTTGTAGACCCTTGACTTAGAGTTGCATATTGACCATTCCTTTTCTTCAGATAGTTTATTTGCATATAGCCAAAGGCTTTTATGTAAGAATAAATGCCATGCTGGCTTTACTTATTCTTTCTATACTGTCAGTCAAACTCTTCTCAAATCTTTTCTTTCTCTCAAACTAGTTAAAAACCTTTTTTCATCTGAAATTTTTCCAAATTTGAGTTTGTCTTTCCATAGAATATTATTGCCTCTGAAACTATACTCATGCTTTTTAATTTAATTTTAACTGGCAAATAATTATATATATTTATAGTGTGCACTGTGATGTTTCAGTACATAGGTATTGTTAAATGAGCAAATCAGACTGTTAAGCATATCTGTCATTGCACACATTTTTATTTCTCTGTTGTGAGAATATTTAAAATTTTCTCTTGGTTACTTAGAAATATACAATACATTATTGCTAACTGCAGTCCAAATGCTATGCAATAGCCATGCATATCATATCTTTTACTGACAGTATTATTTTCAGAAAAATATTCAAATCTACTTGTATTTATTAATTAAATGCCATTAACATTTCATTTTAGTGAAGAATTAAGTCTTTACTAACACTATTTTATGAGTCTGTCATAAAACTTGCATTAACTCTAAGAACACTGGCATTCTCTAACTTTCCTTTCTGTCCATGGCCACAGAAAAAATTATGGACTTGAAGGAGCAGCCAGGTAACACTGTTTCGGCTGGTCAAGAGGATTTCCCATCTGTCCTGCTTGAAACTGCTACTTCTCTTCCTTCTCTGTCTCCTCTCTCAACTGCTTCTTTTAAAGAACATGAATACCTTGGTAATTTATCAGCAGTATCTCCCATGGAAGGAGCACTTCAAGAAACTTCAGATGAACCTTCTAAAGAGTTCTCAGAGAAGGCAAAAAATCCATTTATAGATAGAGATTTAACAGAGTGTTCAGAACTAGAATACTCAGAAATGGGATCATCATTCAGTGGCTCTTCAAAAGCAGAATCTGCCATATTAGCAGAAAATCCTAGAGAAGAAAGAGTTGTGAAGAATAAAAACGAAGAGGATGATTTAGTTAGTATTAGTAATACCATTCTTCGTGATCAACAGGAATCAGCTGTAGCCCTTACTAAATTGGTTAAAGAGGAAGACAAAGGAATAGCACCAGAAAAAACAAAGGACAGTTATAATGAAATGGGAATTGCAGTAGAAGCACCTATGAGGGAGGAATATGCAGACTTCAAACCATTTGAGCAGGTACGGGAAGTGAAAGATACTTGTAAGGGAGATAGGGATGTGTTGGCTGCTAGAGGTAATATAGAAAGCAAGTTGGAAAGTACAGTGGATGAGAAAGGTTCTTCAGATAGCCTTGAGCAAACAAATCATGAAAAAGATAGTGAAAGCAGTAATGATGATGCTTCTTTTCCCAGTACACCAGAAGCCGTAAAAGACAGTTCAAGAGCATATATCACATGTGCTCCCTTTAACCCAACAGCAACTGAGAGCATTGCAACAAACATCTTTCCTTTGTTGGAAGATCATACTTCAGAAAATAAGACTGATGAGAAAAAAATAGAAGAAAAAAAGGCTCAAATTGTAACAGAGAAGACTAGCGCCAAAACATCAAACCCTTTCCTTGTGGCAACACAAGATTCTGAGACAGATTATGTTACAACAGACAATTCATCAAAGGTGACTGAGGAAGTAGTGGCAAACATGCCTGAAGGGTTAACTCCAGATTTAGTACAAGAAGCTTGTGAAAGTGAATTTAATGAAGCTACAGGTACAAAAATTGCTTATGAAACAAAAATGGATCTGGTCCAAACATCAGAAGCTATGCAGGAGTCACTCTACCCTGTAGCACAGCTTTGCCCATCATTTGAAGAATCTGAAGCAACTCCTTCACCAGTTTTACCTGACATTGTTATGGAAGCACCATTAAGTTCTCTAGTTCCTAGTGCTGGTGTTTCTGTGGTACAGCCCAGTTCATCATCATTAGAAGCTCCTCCAGTTAATTATGAGAGCGTAAAACATGAACCTGAAAATCCCCCACCATATGAAGAGGCCATGAATGTATCACTAAAAAAAGTATCAGGAATAAAGGAAGAAATTAAAGAGCCTGAAAGTATTAATGCAACTGTTCAGGAAGCAGAAGCTCCTTATATATCTATTGCATGTGATTTAATTAAAGAAACAAAGCTCTCTACTGAACCAAGTCCAGATTTCTCCAATTATTCAGAAATAGCAAAAGTTGAAAAGCCAATCTCTGATCATTCTGAGCTAGTTGAGGATTCCTCACCTGATTCTGAACCGGTTGACTTATTTAGTGATGACTCAATACCTGAAGTTCCACAAAAACAAGAAGAAGCTGTGATACTCACGAAAGAAAATCTTGCAGAAACTTCATCTCAGTCAATAATAGAACTAGAAAATGTGGGAAAACTCAGTGCATTATCACCTGAAGGGGGAAAACCATATTTGGAATCTTTTCAACCTAATTTAGATACTACAAAAAATACTCTGTCACCTGATGAAGTTTCATCATTGACCAAAAAGGAGAAAATACCTTTGCAGATGGAGGAGCTTGATACTGCAGTGTACTCAAATGATGACTTACTTATTTCTAAGGAAGCAAGTGTAAGAGAAAATGAAACATTTTCAGATTCATCTCCAATTGAGATTATAGATGAATTTCCCACATTTGTCAGTTCTAAAACTGATTCTTCTAAATTAACTAGTGAATACACTGACCTAGATGTATCATACAAAAGTGAAAATGCTAATGTCCAGGATAGAGCTGGGTCATTGCCATACTCAGAAATGCCCCATGACCATTCTTTCAAGAACATACACACTAAAGATGAAGATAAAATCCTTGTCTCGGATGAGTTCTCCAGAGATAGGTCTGATATATCAGAGGTGCCCTTACTGCCTCCAGAAATTTCTGCTTTGGCAACTCAAACAGAGATAGGTAGCATGATTAAACCCAAAGTTCTTATGAAAGAAACTGAGAAAAAACTTCCTTCTGATACAGAAAAAGAGGACAGATCACCATCTGCTATATTTTCAGCAGAGCTGAGTAAAACATCAGGTAATCTATGCACTGTTTCATGCTTTCATACCCCTTTTTAACTTAACCATGAAACTACCATTACATTTTGTGTCGTATGTTTGTAGCGTCTAATATATTACATTGATTAGAATTCTGTCCCACTATATAAGTTACATGTTTTAGTGGTTTTTCTGCTTTTTTTGGACTCATCCCTCACCCTTACTCTTAACTTTTCCACACAGTTGTTAGCAATTTTAATATTGTATCACGGAACTACAAAAAAATTTTTATTAGAATATCTCTTCATTGTATTGTCATAGCATGAAGGTAAGAGATATTAAAATGTTTTCAGGTATGTTTTTATCTTAGAACAGTTCTGAGGTATGCTTTTGATATTTTAATATAGAACGTTATTTTTTTCAGTGAGAAGTATAAAGTTAGGCATACTCTTTTGTCCTTATTTAGAAAAATATGCATTGCAGTATGCCATTATTCTGAAAAGGTTTTTTTGTGGCACCAGGGATCAAACTCACAACCTGGAGCCTGCCAGGCAGACGCTTAATCCACTGAGCCAAACTCCTAACCCTACTTTTTTGAGGCAGGGTTGCACTATGTAGCTCAGGCCAGCCTTGCACTCAGGTTGTAGCCCAAGCTGGCCTCAAACTCACAACGCTCCACCTACCTCAGCCTCCCCAGTGCTGGGATTAAAGGCGTGAGCCAGCACGCCCAGCTCTTCTGAAAAGTTTTAATACTCATTTTTTTCTTTTGACTCTACATATCCCACATACTTGGTGTGCATAAAGTGATTTGTACACATTATTTAGCATTCTAATTTGACTTTTTCTATTAAAATTGTAGTTATGTTTTATATACTGAGTATACTTATTTATTGGAAATAGATAGCACTAGCTATCATCAGACCATTTTAGAAATAGTTGCCATATTACAAGAAAGTGGAGCCGGGAGTGGTGGTGCATGCCTTTAATCCCAGCACTCAGGAGGCTGAGGTAGGAGGAGCGTTATGAGTTCAGAGGCCAGTGCGACCCTACTTCAAAAAACTAGGGCCGGGAGTTTGGCTCAGTGGCTTAAGCGCCTAGCTGGCAGACGCGAAGTTTTGAGTTTGATCCCTGGTGCTGCAAAAACAAAACAAAAATAATAACAAAAAAAGCAGAGACACTGATCATTTGGGTAATAAAAGTGAGCATGGAAACTTAGTATTTAGGATAAAGGGAAAAGTCAAAGATAGTAGCAGGATAATTCCTGGCATGTTTATGCATGGATGGCAGTACGAGAAACTGGAAGGGAAACATGAAGAAATAAAATGTTTTAAAAAGGAGAAAGTAAAAAAAAAAAGTTTTGAATATGTTAGTATTGGACTATGAGATATTGAAGAAGTTATGGATTATACACACGCATATACATTATACACTCACATTATCAAGCTCTTAAGAGAGACCTTAGCAGTATATCTATGTTTGCTATTGACTTAAAAATAGAAATAAAGACATAGGAACTGAGGAGAAGTAAGAAAAAAGAAAGCTTTAAAAGTAAAATATGTGTTCAACATTAAATAGTAGAGAGGCTAGTTAAAGTTTGAATTTTGTCAGAAAAAAAAGGGAAGGTATTAGTATCAAAATAGCAAGCAGTGGGCCTGGGATTTAGCTCAGTGGCATAAGCGCCTGCTTGGCAGGCGCGAGGTTGTGAGTTTGATCCCCAGTACGAAAAAAAAAAAATAGGAATGGGCAGAGTTAGGATTGGAGACTAAATGAAACTAGAGCAAAATGGACACTAAATGTTGACAACTCTTACATTTGAGAACACAGATCAAGTTAGCAAGCAGTAAGGAGAGTAAGTATACAATTGATGAAGGGTTTTTATTTGTTTTGAGAGAATGTCTGATCCTAGGTGCAGCAGAAAGTTCCAAGGTGATGAGATGTACTCCAGATTTCAGGTGGAGGAGCCTTAGGTAGGAGGAAGCTGGTTTATAGTAAATGGAAAGTACAGGTATTGATACTACTAGGGTTTTGTGGCTGTAAGGTGAGGGAATTATTGGGTAGTTAATGTTTATTCCTTAAAGGAATTTGTTAAGTTAGTTGCTAAAAATGAACTGGAACATACTTGTGTGGAACAGATACATGAAATTTTTTTTTTTTTTTTTTTTTTTTCAGCACCGGGGTTTGAACTCACAACCTAGCGCCTGCCAGACAGGCATTTAAAGCCACTGAGCCAAACTCCCAGCCCTAGTTTTTTGAGACAGGGTTGCACTATGTAGCTCAGACCGGCCTTGAGCTCACAACGCTCCTCCTACCTCAGCCTCCCGAGTGCTGGGATTAAAGGCGTGAGCCACCATGCCCAGCTATGAAATATTTTCTGACTGTGGAAGTGAAAATATTATATTAAGAGCTCAGTCAAGGATGAAAGGTAGTCTGTTTGGTAGTGTGATTTTCCTTTGTGCTAGAAACCCTGGATGTGGGTTCATACAAAGTAAATTGCTGTATTTGTTCTTGTTAGGTGGGCCTAGTGGAAGGACTGTCCAGGGAGTTGAGGTTAACAGCTGAAGAGTAGTTGGAAGTGATATTGGACCATGGCATTTAAGTTAAGGAAATGAAGAGGGAGTTGACAGGTGGAAGAGTAGAAAATTCATGAATTCAAGGTCCAAATTAGGTCTACAAATTTAATTTGTTAGGGTATTAGGAATAAAATGTGAATGCCAGTGTCCGTTCAGGTTGCTTATACTCGTAAATAGTCAAGGCCTGGCCAGGAGAGAAAGCCTACTGTGGAGTTGAGTGACAGATGCTAAAGGTGAGGTCAAGTAAACTATCAGGCCAAGAGATTGAATAGCATTTCACATGACACTGTTGTGTCCCAGGATGATTACAGGATTTCAGATGGATAAGATGATTAGGAAATAGGAACAAGAGTTTGGTAAATGTTGTTATAGCAACTGACAGAATAGTAGACAGGACCAATAAGGAAGACCAAAGTGATGCAGCTGAATAGTGAAGGGCTCTGAATAGTCTGGAAGGAGCAGTGGTGAGCAGAAGGTACTGACATGCTCCCAGCTGCCTCCATTTAGACGTCCTATAGGGAAAACCCTGTCTTCAAGGAAGAGCCAGCTTTTAGTGAACGTGAGATAGTGGCAGGAGTGCCCAGTAAACACCACTGAAGCAGGTTCACAGTAGAATGAGGGTTTCAAACAGCACAGTAAAACGCTTTGAGAGGGAGAAATGGAAGAATGTATCTTAGAAGCTCAGTGCAGCCTGGTGATGAGAGTGTATAGGTAAAGACCAAGGAGAAGCAGAGCTGTGAGCAGCTTTGAAATGCCTGTGAAGTCTCTTCTTGCCCCAACATTGCCTCTCAAAACTTAAAGCTAGCAGTTCTTTGGTAGATAGAAACTCTTAGGAATTTCAGTATTTCAAGAGTCAGCTACTTCTTCAATTGATTTTGCTAAACATAGGAATCTAGAGCCTAATAGGTCAACATTAAGGGAAGAGTAGGTGCAGTGCCCTTGAAAGGTTAAGTGTAGGGATGGCTGAAGAAAGTGAAAGCAATGCTCAGGCACTCTCATTTTAGGAAATATTTATGACTTTTTACTCAATCTTTTCTCTTTTTTAACCTGTAATTTCTCTCTGAGTTAAAAACACTGTTAGGTGACACATAATCATACATATTTATGATACAGTGTGATAATTCGGTGAATATATACAATATGCAGTGATCAGACAGGATAATTAGCATTTCAGTCTTCTTAAACATTATCTTTTCATAGTTCAATCTTTGGGCATTAACTGTTATAGCCCCTCAATAGGGAATAGAAAATAATTTTGATGCACAAAATATGTGGGACAAAAACTCAGTGTTGGCATAATAAAGACAATAGGGGACTTGAGTTCTATTCTTGGCTGCACCACTGACAATCACATGATCTTTCTAGATGTTAGTTTCTTTTCCTGTAAAAGGAATGGGGTTAGATTAGGTTTCTGCAACTATTAACAAGCATGTATTAAAAGCAGGTGAGTCATTACATTAGCATACTTACATCAAGCACTATAGTGTTTTTTTGTTTGTTTGTTTGTTTGTTTGTTTTGGGCAAAGAACAAAAAAGACAAAATCTAGTCCTCAAGTAACTTTTTACTTACTGATGGAGGCAGATTTGTAAGGATGTAGCTAAACATCATGATATATGTCATGATGGGTACAAAGCATTTTCTTATCTTCTTCAAAGTGTACTGAAGCAGGATGTACTGAAATAAGAGCAGGAGGGACACTGTTAAATGCTCTGAAAAGTTCATAGCATTCCTAATTGTAATATACTTAGGACTTTTTTACTTATTATTGTACATACTTTTAAACATTAAAAACATCCATAGGTATTAGGTTGTAAAATATTAATTTCCTCAGGTTATTTATTATCTCAAAATTGTTCACTTTGTTTTTTAAAATGACATTTTATAGGCAGAATTCAGCTTTAATTTTGGGAAGGTTGATTTCTTCATTGTATAACTACAATACTGTTCTACTTCCTCCTTTAAAATTAATGAACATTTTGTGGGTTACATTTCAAGACCGTACAAGTATCTTGCTCCCCATCAAAACCTGTCTTCCTAGATTTAGTGTTCATTGATGATTTTTTCTTGCTTGATCTAGTTTTTACCACAATGGTTTCAAAATGATGGCTTTTTCAACTCCATGTTATTTAGGTGACCCCTGGCATTCTGCTGTGAGCAAGAGTGAAATTGTGAATTTCTGGTTTATCCCCCAGTGGTTCACAATCGATGGCTGTACTTATTTTGGTGGTAAATTATATGAGTTAGAGGGCACCTTTGATTTGACTAAAGGACATGGTAACTGTTTGTGGGCAGGAAAAGTTAGAATGGGATCACTTCTTTCTACCATAACAAAATATAGGCATGCCTTATAAATGTCTCCTCTGCCTTAACCCTGGAATCAGTCATTTTTCAAGAATTCCTGATGTCTTTTAGTATGGGGTGAGATCATTTTCACCATAGTGAAGTATTAAATATACTTGTAGAAGTTTTTCTGTTTTAGCTCTTCAAGTGGACGGATCTAGGAAATGTATGTATGTATGTGTGTATATCTGTAATTCTAATCCATTTCCACAGGGTTTGTTCTTTGTACATTTTTTCATCTATTTGAATAGTGAGAACAGTGATTCCTAATACCACCAGTACATTTACTCATTTTCAATCCTGCAGTATGTCTAAAATAGTTCTAGGATAGTTTCCTCATAACACTATAATAGACTTTACAAATTTCATAAAAGAATTCCAAGATTTGTTTGAAAATCCCCCCTCCCATAACCCTTTTCTCGATTGAATATTCATAAGTTACTTGGTTTAGTCCTCTTTTCTCCCTTCCCTCACTTTCAGTATAGGTCATATAGCACTCAGTAGTAGAGCACTTGCCTTGGATAAGCAAGGTCGTGTGTTCAATCCTCATCACCACTGAAGCCTTTAACTGGGCTATTAGTAAATGTACAGTGTGGCTAAATTAGCACCTCACTATTGTTAATAAAAGGAATCACTTTAAAAAAGTGACTTTGTTAAATTAGTGAAGATACGTTTTATAGCTTA
>RJWM01020359.1:0-37219 GCA_004363535.1 Dasyprocta punctata
CGGTTGTGTAAACCTGCAATGTTGTGTATTTACTCTAGTCATTTGCTTGTCTCTTTTGCTTGTTGTTTTTACTATATATGTCATCTTTTTTGTTGTTGTTGTTGTTTTTGTTTGTTTTGTTTTTCTTCACTCAAATAAAATTTTAAAAAAATAGCAAGGTGAGGGGACCCCGGAGGAGAACGAGAATGCCCCCTTGCGGGGCCCAGCCCACCGGGACCCAGCGGCACCAGCACGCGGGCTTGGAATCAGAGACAAACATTCCCCCTCCCCCGTCAGCAACGTGCTGTTTGGAGGTCTGGCTAAACTGATAGCAACCAAGGAATATCAAGCAACTATTTGCTAGTATTGTTTTGTAGATTTTGCAGGCCTCCGGTCAGCAACCTGAGCATCTCTTTGGAAGGTGACAGTAGGCAATGTAGCAAGTATGGGGGATTCTCTTCTGTCTTGTCTTCGAGGCCCAATATGGTTCTCTCTATTTGCTTTACTCTGATCATTATTATTACTAATAATAAAAAATAAATAAATAAAAAGAAATAAAAAGAAAAAAATAGCAAGGTAAGCCAGGTGTGGTGGCACACGCCTTTAATCCCAGCACTCAGGAGGCCATGGTAGGAGGAGTGGTGTGAGTTCAAGGCCAGCTTGGGCTACAGTGCAAGTGCAAGGCTGGCCTGAGCTACATAGTGTGACCCTGCCTCAAAAAGCTAGGGCCAGGAGTTTGGCTCAGTGGTTTAAGTACCTGTCTGGCAGGCGTGAGGTTGTAAGTTCGATCCCTGGTGCTGACAAAAAAAAAAAGCAAGGTGCCACAAAAAATCAGTCCAACAGCTACTAGATGATGCAAAGAATATTGACAACATTGATCAGAAACAATGAAAAATCAGGAGAGAGTGCAAGTCCTATTCACAGAAGTAATGGCAGAAAACATCCCAAGCATGGAAAAAGATTTTAACATACTGATAAGTGATGCATATAGAACTCCAAATAGCCATGATTAAAAAAAAAATCTACACCAAGGAATATAATAGTCAAGATTCCAGAATTCAACACAAGAGCAAAATAATAAACACTATTAGAGAAAAGAAACGAATAAAGGAAAGCCCATCAGAATCACAGTAGACATAGTAAACACAAATCCTTAAGTCAAGGAGAGCTTAGAGTAAAGCATTTCGAGCCCTAAAAGAAAACAACTTCCAACTGAGATTGATGGACCTAATGAAGACATGCGTAGCAAATCTAGAGTAGATACAGATTTCTAAAAATAGAGGAGCTTAGGAAAATGAGGGAGGCTGGGGATACAGCTCAGCAGCACCTGCCTGGCAAGTACAAGGTCATGAGCTCAATTCCCAGTACCAACAGAAAAAAAAGATGGAAAACATAAATGCCCAACATAGAAAAGAAATGGAATCCATGGAACAGATTCAAACAGATATCCAGGAGATTGAAATTTCTATTGAACACATACACAGCAAAATGAACTATCATTCAAAATTGATGGAGAAAAAAATACTTCCATGACAAAAAAAACACCTGAGGATATTCATGATCACAAAACCAGCACTCCAAAGTGTTCTCAAAATTAGAGGTAACAAGCTATATAGCTGTGCAGTGCTCACCTAGCATCTGCAAGGCCCTGGATTACACTGTTAATACTCACCCTGCCCAAAAAAAAAAGGTAAAATGAAAAATTTTCAGGTAAACAAAAGCTAAGAAAATTCATCAGCAAATGTGCGCAAAAGAAATTTGTTTGGACAAAAGGAAACCAACACCAGATTGTAACACAGGAAATGGGAAGGAATGATGAAATAATAAATATGTGTGTAAATATACTTTGTTTTTCTTCTCTATTTAAAAGGTACATATTTAACAATTTAAACACCATATTTTGGTCTTTATAGTGTATTTAAATATAATGCAAATGACAACAGTACTACCAAGAACCTAAGAGAAAAGTAAATGGATCTATGTTATTGCAAGTTTTCTATAATTTACATATAGTAGTACAACACTATCCTCTAACAGATTATAATAGCTTGAGGATGTATATTGTGGGATTGCAAGGACCATCAAAAAGGATTACAGTAATCACTAAAAATAGTGCAAAGAAGTAACCTTCAAAGACTGCTGACAGCATTTGTTAGGATGTGAAACAAATAAAGGTCTCATACATTGTGATAGGAATGAAAAAAAGTACAACTTTGATAAACTTTTGGTAAACTTTGGTAAACAACTTTTTTCAGTGTCATAAAGAATTAAGCATACACCTATCCTTTGACTCTGCTATTACATACTCAGTGTTTTACTTAAGATACTTGTGTAAGTAAAAACAGTCACAAAAGAATACAATAATATTTATAACAGTTTGATTTACACTTAAGAACTGGAACTATATATCTATAAGCAAGAGAAGTACTACATAAGCTGTTTTCTATTTAGACCATAGAATACTTCTGTTATGGTTGATACATTGTGTCAACTTTAGAAGTTTAGAAGTTTAACTAAGAGACTCAGCATGGAGCCAGGATCCTTACTTTGTAAAATATTCACATCCTGTGCAAGAAGAGGGCAGGAAGATATTGTGAGTGCTACATCTGCCCCAGGGGTAGGGGGAGTGGCCTGCATACAATATAAGGGAGGAAGAGAGGATTGCTCTTCCCTCCTGTTGCTTTGCTGTCCTCTGCAGTCTTGAAGTGTTGCCCCTGTGCCATGCCACCTTACTTTGGAACCAGCTGATTATGAACTGAAACCTCCAAAAACAGTAAGCTAAATAAACCTTTCCTTCCTTCATTTTAGGTCTTGAGTATTTTGCCCCAGCAACAAGAGAAAAGCAACTGAGACAGAATTTGGTACCAGAGAAGTGAGGTCATTGTTTTGGGGTATACCTGACCATGTGATTCAAAAGCCTTTAGGACTGGCTTATGGAAACAGTTTGCAGAGGTTCAGAGATGTCACCTGAAAGAGTAGAGCTAGAATGTCTTAGGCTGCTCTGTATGGGGGACACTGGTCAAAGCTCAGAAGACTAGAAGACTGACAGAAATCCTGCCAGTAAACACCAGGCTCAGGAGGTTTCTGCTGGGGAGAAGAACTGCATTGGTTGTTGAATTCCAGATGATGCATGTTATGGCATGGCAAAAAGTTTGTCTATATTTTGCTTGTGTCCAGAGACTTTGCTTGAGACTAAGATTAAGGATGGTGGATTAATTAATCTGGCAGAAGAACTTTCAAGGCAATCTAATGTTGAGGAAGTGCCATGGCTATTGTTGGTGACTTTTAGCCAGATTTATGTTGTGAATCAAGAGCAAAAACCCAGCTGGATGATTTAAAACATTGTGAGTTTGGCCAGAAAGGAAGTTCCAATAAAGCTGTGGACTGCAAATATAGAGCTGAGGAAATCTCAATTGTTGATAAGGAACAGGAGAATATAAAAGATGGCCTGAAGGCATCACAAAAAGCAGTAAGTTTCAAACTTTGCCGCCTCAAAACTGCAAAACTGAAAGACATTGCTTTAAGGCAAAAATCGCAGAGCACAATGTCCCAGAATGGCAGCAGCACCATCATGTTCCAGAATGGTGGAAGCATAGAAAATCTGTTTCTCAGAATTGGATTCAGAGTGCCCAGCAATTCAGGCATTCAACCCCTACAGCCAGGAGAGAGGAAAACCTGGCCACTGCTCCAGCAGGCAGCAGATCTCAGCAACTTACATGTGGTGCTGGTTTTAGGTGCATAAAGAATGCAAGAGTTCTGAGGTTAAACAGGCTTCCACCCCAATTTCAGAAGGCCTTGGAGGCCAGACAGTGTGCTCCTGAGAGGGCAATGTGTGAAGCTGTGAGAAGGAAGCCAAAGGTGCAGTGGAGACCACAGAAGTTTGAAAAAGCCAGGAACATGGATCATCTAAGGAAAGCTGCAAGGGGGAAGCAAAACCAGCCTAAGGGAGAAGCCATGGGATCTTTAACCACTAGAAGAGCCATAAGGGTGGAGTCACACAAGCCCTTTGGAGATCACAATTTGCCACAGATTTGCCTCAAATGGTGCACGTGGAACCACAGAATTTAATGTTTGCCCTGCTGGATTTTGGAATTGTGTTGGTCCCAATCCTTTGTATCCTCCTATTTGTAACTTTTGGAATGAAATATTTATCTTGTGCCATTGAATGTTAGAAGTGTTTAACTTTTCATTTGTACAAGGTCTTGCAGCTAAGAGTTTGTCTTACATCTCAGAGGAAATTTGGGACTTGGACTTTCCAGCAATGCTAAAACTGTTGGGACTTTGGCAACTCTTTCAGATGGACTAAATGTCTTTTGCATAAAGGGATGTGCATGAGTCTTTGGGAAGCCAGAGGTACAATGTTATGGTTCTAATGTAATATAATGTTGATAGACATAATGCTGGTTCTTAAGGATTGTTAAATCTGTGCTATAATGTTCAAACTGTAAAATGGCAAGAATAAGCATGTCTTTGTACCTGCAGACCTGTTTAAAGAAATGTGTCTGCTTGCCAAGTTGACAAGGGGAGGATTGTTATGGTTGATACATTTTGTCAAATTGAGAAGTTCAGAAATCAAACTAAGAGACACAGCAGGGAGGCAGGATCCTTATTTTGTAAACATTCTCAGCCTGTGCAAGAGGAGGGCAAGTTTTGTGAGTGCTACACCCACCCTGGAGGGAGGAATATAAGGGAAGAAAAGAGGCTTGCACTCCCCCATTTTGCTCTTGTTTTTTGCTGTCTTCTGCAGCCTTGAAGTGTTGCTCCTGCACCATGATGTTCTGCCTTGGAGCCAGCTGAGTGTGGACTGAATCCCTCACCAACTGTGAGTTAAATTTTGTCTCAGAAAGGAGAGAAAAGTAACCAAGACAACTTCTCAGCAATAAAAGAGAAGGAATTACTGACACATGCAATTAGATGAAATAAGTTCACAGACACTAAAAAAAAAGAAGCCTGTTACAAAAGTACACATGCTGATGATTCCATGTATATGAAACTCTAGAACAGGCAGAATTAATTTAGTGAAAAACATCAAAATTGCAGGGGAGAGTGGATGGAGAAGAAAGACAAATTGGCTACAAATAAAAAGAAAGGAATTGTCCAGGATTATGGAAATGTTCTATGTCTTCATTATGGTGGAGGTCACATAAGTATATCATTGTCAAAACTATACAATTAATATTTGGGCATCTCAATGTATGTGAGATTTACCTTTAAATATAACTGGGGATGGAGAGCAAATAAAGGTAAAGATTAAACAAAAGGCTAATATGTTGATCATTGTAAAAAATGAGGCTAAGAATATTCATCACACTATTCCATTTATTTTCTAAATGCTTGGAATTTACTAAAATAATCTTTTTTTTCCATGTGAAGACAATGAGTCAAATATTACCATGCAGTGAATTCTACAATAATGATAATCTTTTTTTAACTGAAATCATATGAGAACTGTTATAATCACACAGATTGTGTTAGGCAGAAATCTGAGGGCTGAACAATTAAAAAACCTTTGTTTTGTTCATTTCTGCCCTTGGAAGGAAGAAGGGCAGAGTGAAGAATGAAACAAGATAATCTTAGTGTGCAGCAATCAGACCATGCTATTTCCACTACTCAACTTCTTCTCAAAGGAATAGAAATATCCAGCCAAGATATTACCAAACCTAGTTATTTGCTCATTAAACTCACTTCAAAGAAATGCCCTCAGTGTATAATTAATAAATGTTAATTTATGTTGATGATGTTACACTTGAATTTTTTAGACTTTTTTCTGAATTTATATTCGAGTAGCAAGAGCCTTGCATCCTACTAGTAATCTGCATTTTTCTTTATCCACTTTCTTCACTTTCCTGATGATTTTCACTTCTAACTTTTGCAATTCAAATGTTAAGAGTCCCAAAAAGCAGAATTTGGTTCCATTACCAACCATAATACTTGGGACCTTATCAGGACAGTAATGTTCATTCAACAGATCCTAAGTTAGAAGAGGGTAAAAAGCATATTTAATCCTAAGTGGCAAGTGACACCTTTTCTGAGTATTAACTGCATTCCCACTGCCTCACATTCAAGGCAGTCAAATAAGAGGGAGCCAGGAAAACTCTGCTGACATTATGCTTCAGAGCAAAGGTCAAAGCCATATGCGGTATTCACACTTCAAACCTAGATCTGTAGTATCCAAGCCAGACGTGTCTGTAGGTGCCAGGCAAGGTGTTGCAGCATGTGACAATGGGGATGCAGAAGATGAAAAAGTACTTAGAGTAGAAGTTCAGTTTGAACTCCAAGAAGCAATGCTTTATCAAGACTCATCATGAAAATGTCTCAGGGAAACAGCTCCAATTTGAGAACCCCTGGCACTTTTTGTTTTTGTTTTTGTTTTCATTTTGTTTTGTTTTGTTTTTCTGTAACCCAAGAATGTGAGAACAAAGGTGCAGAAGAAAAACAATTATGTAGTTTTGGTCAGAAGAAAGGGAAGGAACAGAATAGTGTGCTAGGCAAGCTTATCAGAACACAAGGTATTACTGTTCTTTCATGTTTTACTTCCTGTTTCACCACCTTCTTTTATTTACTTGATTTTTAAATGAAATATTTTAAACTCCCTTAACAGTTTCATTTTTTGTATTTACCTATTTTCTTTATGTATAAAGACCACATTTAAGATCCTAAAGTTATAACATTCTAACTTGAATTTACACTAGATTGTTGGGCATGTTGGTGCAAATCTGTAATCCCAGCACTAGGGAGGCTGAGGCAGGATTGCCACGAATTTGAGGCCAGGCTAAACTACATACTGAGTTCAAGGTCAGCCTGAATTCCACAGTGAGATCCTGTCTCAAAAAAAAAGAGTAACTTCAATAATATACAAAAACATCGTTCCCTTAATAGCTCTATCCTCACCCATTACACTATCATAAAATTGTATCTTTATACATTGTGTCTAAAAACACAGATTTATAATTATAATGCATTAGTCTCTTCAATTAGATAGAAAACAAAATGCAGTTTTTTTTGCTTTTGTCTTTCTGAGACAGGGTTTCACTGTGCAGGTAAGGCTGGCCTTGAACTCACTTTGTAACCCAGTCTGGCATCAAACTTGTATCAATCCTCCTGCCTCCACCTCCCAAGTGCTGGGATTATAGGCATGCATCACCATGCCTGACAAAATGTAGTTACAGACCAAAATATAATACTATTAGCTTTTGGAGTAATCATTTTTCATGTATTATTCTCTTAATTCATGTAGAAAACAAAAACTGAAGTTATTCCTCAATGTAAAAATAAGACTAGTTTTATCATTGTCCATGTACTTACCTTAACTGAAAACAAAAACTTTCTGTTGTTATAATAGGGATGGATCCATAACCTTCACACTGAGCTACATCACCTGCCCATTTTTTTTTTCTTTTTATTTTGAGAACTTGTGATCCTCCCAGAGTGCTAGGATTTCTAGCATGAGCCACCATGCCCAGCTTAAAATCTTCATTTCTTCAATTTATTGTCCAATATCCTTTCATTTCAAATTACAGGACCCATCTTAGTATTTCTTGCAGGGTATGTCTAGTGATAACAAGCCTTTATTTGAGAATGTCTTAATTCTCCCACACTTCTGAAGGATAATTTTGCCACATATAGAATCCTTGGCTAATAGTTTATTTTATTAGCACTTTAATTATATCACTCTCTTCTGGCCTCAAGTTTCTGAAGAAAATTCTGATTATAACGTAACTAATTCCTTGCACATGATGAGTCACTTCTGCTACTTTCAAAATTATGTCTTTAGACAGTTTGATTATACTGTCTTAATGTCTCTTTTGAGTTCATCCTACATGAAGTTCATGAAGTTTGTTAAATATTAATGATCATATTTTTCAGCCAGTTTAGGCAATTTTCAGCCATTATTTCTTCAGATATTCTCTGGGACCCCAGCAATATATATGTTGGTCCATTTGACATTGTTCCACAGGTCCATTAGGCCCTGTTCACTTTTAAGCTTTTCTTCTTTTCTGTGCCTCACACTCATTAATTTCCATTGTCCTATTTCAGATTCATTGATTCTCTCTTCTGCCTTCTCAAATATGCCATTAATCCCACTAGTGAATTCATTATTTCAGTTACTGTACTTTTCAGCTTTAGATACTATTTTGTTGTTGTTGTTGTTTTCAATTCTAAGGATTAAACCAAGGGCCTTCACACTGAGATACATCCCCAGCCCTTTTCAAATTTTGAGACAGGGTCTCATTCAGTCCCTAAATGCCCAGGGCAGGTTTGAATTTGAGATTCTCCTGCCTCAGCCTCTATGAGTACTAGGATTACAGACTGCACCACCACACCAAATTGGTTTTTTTCTTAGATTTTCTATCTTTAATATTATCATTTAGTTTTATTGACTTTCTCCAGTCTTCCCTTAGTTCTTTGACCATGTTTAAAACAACTGCTTCAAGTTTCTGTCTTAATCCAGGTGACACCTGGTTTAAACACCTGGTAAGTTCCAGCTACTTGGAAGGCTGAGGCAGAAGCATCACTTGAGTACAAGAATTTGAAGTCAGCCTGGGAAATATACTGACACTCTTTGTCTTTTTTTAAAAAACCATCCTGTAGTAAATGCATAATCAAGTCTTTTTCAGGTACAATTTCTTTTTTATTTTTGTTATTTCCTTTGAATGGACCATATTTTCCTGCTTGTGTGTCTCATGATTTTAGTTGAAAACAGGACATCTAAACTGTATAATGTGGAAATTAGATAATCCTCTACTTTAGGGTTTGCTGGTTTGTTTTCATGGGTGTAAGCATTCCTTGCACTGATCATCCTGAAGTATAAACTTCAGATCTTTCTGAAACTGTGCGTCCTCTGGAGGTATATGATAATACTTTTGAACTTCTAGTCTTCAATCTCTGGGTCCCAAAAAGGGAGAAAATAAAAAATAGAGGGGGGAATAAAGACCCAAGCCTGTTAAACCCCCTGTCACTGTAGCCTGGGTGAGAGGAATGTACAGCAATAGGGAAGGTACAACAATGGCAGTCTACCTCTCTGCACCTCTGTGCTCAGAAGCAGCAATGAGACCTCAGAGCCCGGATCCCTGACAGCTGGAGAACATGGACCTTTTTTGCTCACCCTGGCCTCCTACAAACCCTGTGCAAACTGCTCCAAGAATAGAGGAATAGCCACCTACCACAGGACTAGGGATCAGTAGATGCTATCGAGCTAAGGCCTGAAAGTGAATGAAATGGTCCATAATTCACCATCAACAAGTTCCAAAACAGTTACCTCAAACAAATTCTATTATGTGTAAGTGCTGCCTAAGTGGGAGACAGATTTCTGATGTTTCTTATTATACCCTTCCTATAACTTTCAAACTTTGTTCTCATTGTCTACTAAACTGCTAGGCTTGAGGCAGCACTTCATAATTTGTATTTAATCAAATTTTAAATTCTTCAAAAGAAAGAATCTTGTTAACTTCATTTTCTTCAAAGCACTAATCAGCTACATCTACACATTGGCATCACTAACTTTTAGTCTGGACGTAATCCAAGTGATGTTTTTCCAGGAGCAGGTGGAAAGTGTACAGATAAGATTACAATATTTGCTGAATCCAAAAGTCAGATGCAGGGCCTGACAAAAGATCTGAAATAACTTTATGAAAAATCTTATATAAAAATTAAGCTAAATTGTGTTATAAATTTAATGTACCTTTTATGAAATGGGAAGAAAATGTTAAAATGGGGAGAGGAACAAGGAGGAAGGGAGGTGGAAAGAAGAAAAAAGTTTAAAAATGAGAAAAGAAGGAAAACATAGAAACAAAGCTTTTATAAATGGGGAGGGGGCAGAAGCCTTGGTGAACCCTCCCCCAACCTGGAGGACATTGGCAAGCCTATGAGACCACAGGTGAGCCCTTCTTCCATACAGAGAACCCTGGGTGGTCTGCCAAGAGCACCAGCAAAGCCTCCCCCAACCCAGAGGAACCTGACTGGGCCTGAGACCCCCAGTGACACAGTAGGGTCCCAGCTGGGGCTCACACCACAGACAGGAGGGTCTGGCAGCCTGGAAGAGTCTGAAGCCGCAGTAACGATATGAGCTAAGGGTTGGTTTGCATCAATATTCCTAGGTTAGTCAGCCTAGGAAGAATATAGGATTCATCCAAATGGCCCCACAGGAGGAAGTCAGGTGACTGGTCCCTCCCCTACACTGTAGCACCCAGCAACTGGGTGAATGTCAGCCACAAAGTAGGACCCTAAGACACACACAACAGACAGTCAAGACTAATGGGATTGAAAAGACCTAAATATTAACCAAGAGGAGAAAATGACAAAACAAATAATCAAAATGCAATCTCAAACCCCCAGCCCATCTGGAACAAGTATAGAAGACATTGAAATACAGGACATTGTAAGTCACACAACTGAAAATCCTGAAAAGATAGCAAGTGAAGTAAAGAAACAAATCTATGAGGCTACAGAGGAAATCAGATCAGAAATAACTTCTCAGGTTAAAAAAAAAAAAGACAACCTTAATGAAGAACTTGCTCAGCATAGCTAGAGAAAACAGATAAAAAAGTACATGAGCACAGGAAAATGATGGAAACCTTAAATGAACAATAGAGGAAAGAAATAGAATGCATGAAACAGATTCAAAGAGATATCCAGGCAATTAAAAATTCCATTGAAAGCTGGCAAAACTGCTTGAAAGAAACTGAAGACAGGATTGCAGCTAGCAATCACGAAAGGAAAGAACTCTTTAAAATGACAAAGGATCATGAAATAACAATTCAACAGCTCCAAGATGATGCAAAGGAAAACAATATAAGACTGATAGGTATCAATGAAAACACAGGAGTCAATGCAAATGACATAAAAAACTATTTTTAGAATAGCAGAGGGCCAGGGATTTAGCTCAGTGGCATAAACACCTGCCCGGCAGGCACCAGGTTGTGAGTTCAATCCCTGGTACCAAAAAAGAAAAAAGAAAAAAAAGAACAGCAGAAAATTTCCCAAGCATGGGGAAAGAATCTGATATGCAGATAAGTGAGGCATAAAACTCCAAATAGCCATAGCCAAAATAAATCTACACTCGGACATACAAAAATCAAGATCCCAGAAATTCAGCATAAAAAGACCACTAAAAGCTGTTAGAGAAAAGAAACAGATCACCTTATCAAGGAAGCCCTTTAGAATCACAGCCAACTTCTCAACACATACCCTCAAGTCAAGAAGAGTTTGAAGTGAAGTATTTCAGGCCCCGAAAGGAAACAACTTTCAACCAAGATTGATGTATCCTGCAAAACTATCTCTCAAAATTAATGGAGAAATAAGACACTTCCATGACAAAGAACAACTGAAGGAATTCATGTCCACCAAACCAACCCTAGAAAGCGTATAGAAAGACATTCTAGATAGAGATAAAAATGACCACAATTCACAGAACAACAACAGAAAGAAACCATCAGACAGGGCAAGCAATTAAACAAGCCGGGAAAGCAGAGAACCAACAACAGGAAAATAACATGACAAGGATAAGTCAATAAATATCTGTTAGAACCATCAATGTAAATAGCCTCAATTTACCAATCAAAAGAAATAGATGGGCAGAATGGATCAAGAAACAGGATCAACAATATGCTGTGTACATGAAACACATGTAACTCAAAAAGAAAATAATATACTGAAAGTCAAGGAATGGAAAACAATATTCCATGCAACAAGAACCCAAAAAAAGCAGGGGTAGCTATTATGTTTGCAGACAATGTGAACTTCAAACCAAGAATGATTAAAAGAGATAAAGCTCACTACCTACTCATTAGAGGAAAAATTCAAGAGGAAGAGATAACAATCATAAATGTATATGTACCATATATGGGAGCACCCAACTATATAAGACAAATACTAACAGACATAAAATATCAAGTATGCAATAACACAGTTGTAATGGGGGGCCTTAATACCCCATTGTCACAAAGAGGTAGATCAACCAGACAAAAAGTCAGCAAAGAGATAATAGAACTGAGACTTCCAGGGAAATGGCAGAGCAGTGAGCAGCAGAGAAAGAACCTAAGTTTTGGTGTCCATACCCTGGAATAAAGCAACATGAGGAAGAGGAGGAGGAGAGAAGTGGGTCCCATCGACACAGGAAGGATCTGAACTGAGGCCAGAAGCCCACGGAGAAAGATAATTCAGGAATTCAGCAAAAATAATAAAACCAGGGGCAGCAGATCTGCCAGACGGAGAGAAATAGTAAAGAAGCAATGCAGCCCCCACCTGCCATGCACCAGTGGAGGTCTTGCCAGCCACTGGGGAGAAGCAGCAACGAAGAAATGCAGCCCCCACCCCTCGTGTGCCAATGGAAGTCCCACCAGCTGCCAAGGAAAAGCTGCAAAGATGGAATGTGGCCCCCATCCCCCATGTGCCAGTGGAGGCCCGACTGGCTGGGAAGAAGCAGCAAGGAAGCTATGCAGCCTCCCTGTGTGCTGACAGAGGCCTGTTGGCCAGGGAGAAGCAGCAGGGAAGCCACCTCCACCTCCTGCCCCCCCACACACACCTGTAGGCAACCAGATGCAACACAGGCTGAGATGATGAATAACTAAAGTAAGTGAAGTAGGGAAGTAACCAGACATTTATGTTGTTTTGATTGATTTGGCAGGCCTGGGGCCAGCAGTCTGGGTAACTATTTAGAGGATAACAATATGTAATATAGTAACGATTGTGGATTTCCTACTGTCCTATTACTGTTTTGTTTTGTTTCATTATACTATTCTGTTTTACTCCCTCTAAAATAAGACAACAAAAAAAATAAAAATAAATAATAGAACTGAATCAAACCTGTGAAAAAATGGACTTACTAGATGTTTACAGAGTGTTCCACCCACCAACATCAAAATACTCATTCTTCGTAGCTACACATGGGACGTACTCTAAAACAGACCATGTATTATCCCACAGAACATGGTTAAGTAAATGCAAAGGAAATGAAATTATCCCATACATATTATCTGACCATAGTGCACTGAAATTGGAAATTAATGGCAAAAGAAACCAAAAGCTACATAAACATGTGGAAATTAAATAACACCCTTCTGAACAACCAATGGGTCATAGATGAAATTAAAGAAGAAATTAAGCAGTATCTACAATTAAATGAGAAGGCAGATACAACATACCAGAACCTGTGGGACACAATGAAAGTGGTCCTAAGAGGGAAATACATAGCAATGATTCTCACATCAGGAAAACAGAATGAGCACAAATAACCTAATGCTGCACCTCAAGCTTCTAGAAAAAGAACAGCAAGTCAAGATCAAAGCTCATAGAAGGGAGGAAATTATAAAGATCAGAGCAGAAGTTATAAATATTAAAGCAGAAATTAATGCAATTGAGACTAAGAAAACAATACAAAGAATTAATGAATCAAAAAGTTGATTCTTTGAAAGAATAAACAAAATTGAGAAACCCCTAGCCAACCTTATCAAGAAAAGGAAAGAAAAAACTCAAATTCATGCATTGAGGAATGAAAAGGGTGAAATTACTACAGATCTTGTGGAAATTCAGATAATCAATACCTACTTTGAAAATCTTTACTCATATAGGCTGGAAAACAGAAGAAATGGACAGATTCCTAGAAACATATGAATTTCCAAAGCTGAATCAAGAAGATATATAAATTTTGAATAACCCAGTATCAGTTACTGAAATTGAAAACATAATAAAAAAAAAAAAAAACTTACCAACAAAGAAAAGACCAGGTCCTGATGGATTCATGGCTGAATTCTACAGAAATTTAGAGAAGATTTAACACCAATACTCCTCAAACTCTTTAATGAAACTGAAAGAGAAGCAATTCTCCCTAATTCATTCTTGGAGGCAAGTATGGTATGATACCTAAACCAGAAAAAGACCCAACCAAAAAGGAAACTACAGGCCAACCTCCCTAATGAACATAGACGTAAAAATTCTCAATAAAAGATTAACAAACTCAATGCAGCAAATCATCAAGAAGATTATACACCAAAACCAAGTGGGATGAATCCCAGGAACGCAGGAATGGTTCAACAAAAGCAAACCAATAAACATAATACACATCAACAAAACCAAAGACAAAAATCACCTGATCATCTCGACAGATGCAGAAAAAGCGTTCAATAAAGTCCACCACTCATTCATGATAAAAAAAAAAACCCTAAAGAAAATTAGAACAGACAGTATCTACCTCTGTCTGATAAAAGCCATCTATAACAAACCAACAGCCAACATCATACTAAACAAAATCTGAAAGCTTTCAGTCTAAAATCAGTAACAACACAAGGATATCCATTATCACTACTTTTTTTTTTTTGCGGCACCAGGGATCGAACTCACAACCTCGTGCCTGACAGACAGGTGCTTAAGCCACTGAACCAAACTCCCAGCCCTAGTGTTCTGAGGCAGGGTTGCACTATGTAGCTCAGGCCGGCCTTGTGCTGGTGGTGTAGTCCAAGTCAGCCTCGAACTCACAGTGCTCCTCCTACCTCAACCTCCCAAGAGCTGGGATTAAAGGCATGTGCCACCACACCCAGCCATTATCACTACTCCTATTCAACATAGCTCTGGAAACGTTAGCCAGAGCAATTAGACAAGAGAGAGAAATAAAAGCAATAAAGATAAGAAAGGAAAAAGTTAAATTATCATTATTTGCAGATGTCATAATACTCTTCACAGAAGACCCCAAAAACTCCACCGAAGGACTGCTAGAGTTAATAAGTAAATTCAGGATGTTAGGCAGGGAGGTTCCAACCAGAAGACAAATAGCCTGCCTTCCTGGTGAGTGTGCGTGACCAGCGCAGACTCCAGGAAAAGAAAGAGATGTGCCTCCGGTAGGCCTACCGCGCACGTGGGCTAAGAATCAAGGACATCCCCCAACCCCCGTAGGCACCCTGCTGGTGCAGAGGACTGGCTAAGTTGATAGAACTAAGGTACATAAAGCAACTAAATGCTTGTATTGTTTGGTTGATTTTGCAGGTCTGGAGCCGGCAGTCTGAGCATCTCTTGGGAAGATGACAGTACACAATGTAGCAAATGTGGGGGATTCTCTTCTGTCTTGTTTTTCTTTCTGTTTTTGTTTTTGTTTTTTTTCTGTCTTGTTTTTGAGGTCCAATATTGTCCTCATTGTTTTGCTTTGTTCTGATTACATTTTTTTTTTGCTTTATTTCATATTCTGTTTTTATTGGTTTTATTCTGTTTTGTTTTTGGTTTGATTTTACTATACCTGTTGAAATGATCAACTATTCTGAAAATAACAAAATATACTATAGTAGCTATTGTTTTAGTAGTATCTTTCTTTGAAGTTCTGTACCAGTTCTACTGCTTTGTTTTGATTGACTTTGTTCTGTTATGTTTTGTTGGATTTTACTATCTCTAAAATAAAAAATAAATAAATATAAAAAATTAAAAAAATAAAAGTAAATTCAGCAGCATAGCTGGATACAAAGTCAGCACTCAAAAATCAATAGTAAACCAGGCGTGGTGGCACACGCCTTTAATCCCAGCACTCCAGAGGCTGAGGTAGGAGGAGCGCTGTGAATTTAAGGCCGGCTTGGGCTACAACGTGAGCACAAGGCCAGCCTAAACTACATAGTGCGACCCTGCCTCAAAAAGCTAGGGCCAGGAGTTTAGCTCAGTGGCTTAAGCACCTGTCTGTCAGGTACAAGGTTGTGAGTTTGATCCCTGGTGCCACAAAAAAAAAAAAAAAAAATCAATATATTCTTGTGTATAAACAACAAGCTCACTGAGAGAGAAATTAGGGAAATAACACCTTCCACAATAGCATCCAAAAATTGAAATACTTAGGAATCAATCTAACAAAGGATGTAAAACATCTATATACAGACAACTATAGTACTCTGAAAAGGGAGATTGAAGAGGATATCAGAAAATGGAAAGATATCCCTTGCTCTTGGATAGAAAGAACCAATGTTGTAAAAATGGCCATATTCCCAAAACTGTAACACAGACTTAATGCAATCCCAATCAAAATACCATTAGCATACCTCACAGATGTAGAGAAAACATTCCTAAGATTCATTTGGAAACAGAAGAGACCCAGAATAGCAAAGGCAATCCTGTGCAACAAAGACAAGGCAGGAGGCATCAAAATTCGATCTGAAATTACACTACAAAGCTACTGTGATAAAATTGCATGGTACTGGCAAAAAAAGAGAGGATCAGTGGAACAGATTAGAAGATGCAGACACAATTACAAAGGCACTCAGTCACCTTATCTTTGACAAACGTGTTCACTGGAAGATAGATCACTTCTTTAATAAATGGTGCTGGAAAAATTGGCTTTCCACACACTAAAGACTAAAACTAGACCCAAGTCTATCAACATACACTAAACTAAAGTCAAAATGGATCAAAGACCTAAATAATAAAAGAGAAACACTAAATCTACTGAAAGACAAAGTAGATAGAAATCTTGAAGACACAGGGGTAGGCAAAGAGTTCATGAACAAAACACAAAATGCTCGGGAAGTACTTCAAAGAATCAACAATTGGAATCTCATCTTATTAAAAAGTTTTTGCACCAACAGAAAAGAAATCGCCAACAAAGTGAAAAGAAAACCCACAATGTGGGAAAAATTATAGTCAACTATCCCTCAGACAAAGGGTTTATATCCAGGACATATAAAGAACTGAAAAAAATCAGGTCCCCCAAATTTAAAGACCCAATCCAAAAATGGGCATCTGAGATGAATACACAATTCTCAGATGAAGAAATACAACTGGCAAATAAATATATGAAAAATTTTTCAGCATCATTGGTCATTCGAGAAATACAAATTAAAACAACACTGAGGTATCATCTCACTCCAGAAAGAATGGCTAACATCAAGAAATTAACCAGTAACAAATGCTGGAGAGGCTGTGGGGAAAAATGAATGCTTCTTCATTGTTGGTAGCAGTGTAGACTCATTAACCACTGTGGAAATCAGTGTGGAGATTCCTCAAAAAAACTAGGATTAGAGGTTCCATTAGACTCAGCTATTCCCCTTCTGGGTATTTTCTCAAAAGAACTGAAAACATCATACCACAGTGATATATGTGCACTCACGTTTATAGCTGCATAATTTGTAATAGACAGATCTTGGAAACAACCCAAATGCCCATCAATCAAGGAATGGATAAAAAAAGATGTGGTATTTTGATACAATGGAGTATTACTCATCTATAAAGAAGCATAAACTTGAGGCTTTTATAGGTAAATGGATGCAATTAGAGACCATACTCATAAGTGAAACAAATCAAACTCGCGTGTATAAATATCATATTGTAGCCGGGCGTGGTGGTGCACGCCTTTAATCCCAGCACTCGGGAGGCTGAGGTAGGAGGAGCGTTGTGAGTTTGAGGCTGGCTTGCGCTACAACGCAAGTGCAAGACCGGCCTGAGCTACATAGTGCGACCCTGCCTCAAAAAACTAGGGCCAGGAGTTTGGCTCAGTGGCTTAAGCGCCTGCCCTGGCAGGTGCGAGGTTGTGAGTTCGATCCCTAGTGCCGCCAAAAATATATATATATTGTCTCCCTAGTGTAAAAAAAAAAAAAAAAAAAGAGTAAATAAGATCTAGAATGTATAATAGATATTGTGAAAATGAAAGGGAAAGAAAGTGCTGAAAAGAAAAAAACAACTGGGATAGGGAAAAGGAGAAAAGAAAGAAGGGAAAAGATTATATATATATATATATATATATGTATACATATGTGTGTATGAAAATATATACAAGATAGATAACTATATTACTAATCTCTGTTCATCAAAAAGAACAGTTGTTTTCATTGTCCGATTGATCATTTTTTATGCCTAAATCTTACAATCTGAACAACTACTTTCAAGAAAACAATATGCAATTTATTAACTAATTTCCTTTTTTAAAAAAATTCTGTATAGTGATTATCCTTTGTTTTTAAAATAAAAAAATAAGTGAGGAGGGGAGGAGGAGTTGAAGGAAGGATAGGGGATGGGAAAAAAAGTCATATCATGCACGGGTACAAATTCTTTATAATGAATATGATCATTATGTACATCTAAAATGTACCAATAAAATCTGATTTTAAAAAAATTATGTACTTTTACTAAGAAATCAGGAGTGTCCCCCAAAAAATTAAGCCATACTATCACCCATATATATTGAAAGAACAGGGAGAAAATGGCAATGACCATTAAATGAACTATCCCAACTTTCATTCTTTCCATGTGTTACTCATGACATCCCAATGAACATCTTACAATAAGATCAGTTCACTTCTCTTTATATTTAACGTAATAAATCAAGTCTGACTATGACCTATCATTCAAAAAAGATTTCACAGGTTTCACAATCAAATTTTGAAATAATCTCAAGTAACAAAAACAATAACAATAATATAAATATTAAAAACAAAAATATAAAAATGTAATTTATCTTATTTATCAAATAAAGTATATACAAATATACTATAAAGTTACCATTTTTGCCTCGGAGTTTAAGATTGTTTCATTTTCATTGCCTGAGCTACTTTTTCTGATCATATGCTAACAGCATACTCTGAATTTTGTCTGTTTAATCAATCATTTACATTTTACACATTTGTTCACTTGAGAACCATATTGGTTTCTTCATGATCACTGAGGCTCTGTGATATAAAATGTCATCGTCTTCATATATTTGAGTAATACCGATCACGGTTTTGAAAGTCTCTATGAGCATATCTTGCATAAGTCTGGTTATGTGGGATCCTTCCAAAAGGCTCGTGGTCATTGAAACAAGATTCAAAAACTTCATCAACAGCCTTCTCAGCTATTTCTTTGCTTATATTCCTAACAGCCAGGATAGAAAGAATGGCTCTGTCTCGCACACAAGTCTAAGGAAAAAGAAAAGTATGTTGCTTTAATTTTACATGAAAATTTAATCATGAAATATCATTTTATATAATATTTGAACCACAATTAATTCCCTCTCATTTTATTAATTTGTCATTCCAAAAAAGAAAAATTAAGAGAGAAATGTAACTCTCAAATTATGTAACATACTTAGATCAATTTCAAATTATTTAAACATAAGTAAGATCTCCATTTTCTCATCTTTTCCAATAGTATAAATAGGCAGTGTTTGTCCCAATTTGCAAAATCACAAAATAGACTGCAAGTAAGGTCTTGACTGGCTTTTCTACAATCTAATCAAATTTAAAATATACATACTTCACATCAGCTCCTCTCTTCCTTAACTTTTGAGTGACCAATACTTGACAATTTTTCCTTCAAAAACGGAATTCTCTTCCCTGGATGCAACAGAAAACTACACACATATGTACCTAAACTTGGAAAGTATCTTAATTTTTAGACAGTAAAAAATCAAGCCAGGGGCCAGGGATAGAGCTGAGTGGCAAAGTGCCTACCAGGTGTAAGGGCACATGCCAGTAATCCCAGAATTCCAGGAGGCTGAGTCAGGAGGACCACAAATGCAAGCCCAGGTTGACACTTAGTGAGACTAATTTAGAAATAAAAAATAAAAAAGGACCAGGAATGTAGCTCAGCGCAAAGGCCCCGGCTTTAATCCCTAGTACCACAAAAAGATAAATAAACAACTTTTTCCTGAATGTTCTGTGCATCTCTATTAAAGTTCTAATCCTAAAAATATTTAGTTAATACTGTATAATCATAGACTAGAATTTCTCAATACTTCAACTTAAATATTTTAAGAAGTAAGACTCTGTCATTCCAAATCTTGAGGAGTTTTTAACCTACTTATTTCTCCCTAGGTCCAAACTGAAATTTAAAAGAAGGGAATCTGATCTTTTCCAAAAAGCGAAAACAAAAATCAAATACTGCTTTTGATGACCATACATCCTGACAATCACCAATTTGTTCTGTGTTCTTGCAGTTTTATTTCCATCTACTCAGTAAGCTCAAGCTGAAGACACTCAGTAGCACTAGAATATAAACCTAGGTTACATCAAATATTAACTTTAAAAATCACTCCTAGGCATAAAGGAACAAGGAAAAGAAAAACCATATGGAGCCAGAACAGCAAGTGCCAAAATGAAAAGAAATGTCTTCCTTCCAGAGCACAAGAAACGGAGCCAATAATCTGTGTCCTAGAGCCAAATGGTTGAGAGACCAAAGTGTAGACACAACTTAAACTTACTTTTTTCCAGAGGTAAAACATTTTTGTTAAAATAAAAATATAACTGTGCAGTCTTACAGCTGTTATTGCACCTGCTGTTTATGTTTCTTGGGTTCAGAAGCAGGGATTCTGCTTTCCAAAACTCTCCCTCTGCTACAGTCTACTACCTCCATATATTTTCAGTCATACTGCTAGTTCCACTTATTTCCACCTGCTGCTACTCAACAGTAAAAACAGGACAGGCTTCTCTTTCAAACACTGTGAGCCCTGGATCACACGCTTTAATCATACTATCTTACTATGAATTCTAGGGGTGCACTGATAAATACTCTGCTTCTGTCTTCTCCACCTTGAGCCAGATACACAGACTTTACTGGAGAAGCAGAAGTTTGAAGGCAGAGACGGCATGTGGCAAACACAAGCCAGTGCCATATCATTAAGGCGACTTGGTACAGGCTGGAAGTTTACAATCCAGTGACAGTATTACCCTGAGCAGGCAGCAAGCTTCTCTCCCAATTCCCATTCACTAAGTTCACAATTTCTCTCATCGTTGACTGACTCTCTTCACCTTGACCCTAGAGTTGAGTTACTCTGCTGTCTACAGGACCAAAGGCCCACATGTTATTCCAAGCTTATCCTTTTGGCTTCTGAATGAAACGGACCTCCTGACACTGCTGTACTTCACAAAGTATCCTAGCAAGTTCTGCCCACTGGAAACCTCTGCCTGGCCTTCCTCTAAGGTGTGGGCCAGCATCCGGGGTGCCGTAGCAGCACTGCTCACATTCATTACCAACTCATGAGCTCTACGATACCTCTTCCCAGGTCCATCCACTGTGGATCTTAAAGGCTTTCTGGGAGGACAGTCTTGACTTGTAGTTTTCTTTTTCATTTATTAAATTTTGTTTAAGAAATTGCTCTCAGTCCAGCTCATCATAACCAAGTCTGTGCCAATCCAAAGCTTTTCTATCACGTCACCCAGCCTTTCAAGGCACACGGACACAGAGCCATGAGCTGTGCCGCAAGGCAGTCTCTGTTCTGAAAGGAACTATGTTTCCTGTCTCCAGGATACTGTGGCACTTTCCAAACAGAGGAGCAGGACTGTTAGGATAAAAGACAGGTTGTGATTTCACTTCCATTCCTCATCTAGCCCCATCCAAAAGTATCTCAGAGGTAAGATGCTGACATCTGACACTACTAAAGTCTCCCAGTCACGGACACAGTTTGCCTGCAATTACCAAATAAAACTAAATTCTATCTAATAAGCTTAAATGGTACACACTTTATATGCTTTTCATATAGGTGATCCTTTCAAACGTCAAACACTAAATGTATTTCATTTCTTACTCATTATTTCCACTCATAACACTCTTGAGGAAAGGTGATTTCATGTTAGTTTTTACCTGATGGTGTCGTTTTAATCCAAAATGCAACCTGAATATTTCATTTACAAGTGAACAGTCTCCACTGAGGTTAGCAGCTCGAACCTGTCACAAAGATAAAAGGCAAATGAAAAGAAAATAATGCTCATGAACTATGTCCTTACATCAACCAATTTTTTAAACCTGGAAAAGAATATCAAAATTAGCACATTTTTCCAAGAACATAGTATGTATAGTACTTTCTTTTACAGAATTTTTGAACATTATTGATAATAAGAGCAGACACCTATGAGCTATACTAAACAATATCAAAAACACCTCTGCAACAAAAATTACACCATTCTGGAAAAGGAAATCAAAGAAGACATCAAAAAAAGACATCAGAAGGGCCAGGAGTTTGGCTCAGTGACTTAAGCGCCTGTCTGACTGGCGCGAGGTTGTGAGTTCAATCCCCGGTGCCGCGAAAATAAATAAATAAATAAATAAATAAAAATAAAAATAAAAAAAGACATCAGAAAATGGAGAGATATCCCATGTTCTGAATAGGCAGAACTAATACAGTCAAAATGGCTGTATCTCCAAAACTCACCTGTAGGTTTAACACAATCCCAGTCAAAATACCTACAGCATTTCTTATAGATCTAGAAAAAACAATCCAAAACTTCCTATCTAATCAGAAGAGACCCAGAACAGCAAAAGCAATTCTGGGTAACAATAACAGATCAGGAAGCACCACAATCCCTGATCTGAAGTTATTACAAAGTTACAGTGATTAAAAAAAAAAAAATTTGCATGGCACTGGCACAAAAACAGACATATGTATCAAAAAAACAACAGAGGAAGGAAGCAGAAACAAATACATTTGTTATTTGATCTTTCACAAAGGGTCAAAAACATACACTAGAGGAAAGTTAGCCCTCTAATAAATAGTATTGGGAAAATTAGATATCCAGATGCAGAAGATTGAATCTAGACCCATATATCTCACAATGCACTAAACCAAAATGAAAAAGGATCAAAGATCTAAATGTTAAAACATAAACAATCTGCTGAAAGATAAAATAAGTAAAACTCTTAAAGGCACAGTCATAAGCAAAGACTTTCCGGACAGAACCCCGATGGCACAGAAATAATACTAAGAATCAACAAATAAGGGCTGGGGATATAGCTCAGCGGCACAGCGCCTGCCTGGCAAGCATGAGGTCATGAGCTTGATTCCCAATACAAAAAAAAAAAGAAAAAAGAAAAGAAAAGAAAGGCAAGAATCAATAAAAGGGATTATATCAAATTAAAAAGCTTCTGCACAACAAAGGCCACAAGAGAATGGAGAGACAACCTCCAGAATGGGGCAAAAAAATTGTGAGCTACTCCTCAGATAGAGAACTAATATCGAGAAAACAAAAAGAACTTTAAAAAATTAAACCCCCAAAATAAAAGACCCAATCAAAAAATGAGCAACTAAAATGAATAGACACAGATGCCCAGCAAATACATGGAAAAACAAAGTGTCCAATATAGCTGTCCATTAGAAAAATGCAAATCAGAACACTGAGTTACCATCTTACTGCAGAAAGAAGGGCTATTATCAAGAATTCAAATAATAACAAATGCTCAAGAGGCTGCAGGGAACAAGGAATCCTTCTACATTGTTGGGGGGAATGTAAACTAGTACAACCACTATGGAGATCAGTATGGAGATTCCTCAAAAAACTACAAATAGAAATTCCATTCAACTCAGCTATCTCCTGAAAGAGTTAAAGATATCATATTACAGTGATTCATGTACAGAGCAGTACAACTCACAATGGCCAAATTTTGGAAGTGATCTATACATCCATCAAGAGCTAAATGGAAAAGAAGATATGTTATTTTACAGAATGAAGTACTACTCTGCCATATAAAGAAGGATAAACTTGAGACATTCATAGGTAAATAGAAGCACCACGTGATCATAATGTTAAATGAAATAAAACAGACACACAAGTTTGAATATCACAAGGTTTCTCTTATATGAGAAACAAAAACATAAATAAAGTGCAAAATAAAAGATGCAAATAGGGAGATCTTTTTCAAATGGGAAGGAGAACAAGTGTTGGAGGTGGAAGAGTTGGGAAAGGAAAGGGATTTAAAAAAAAGAATTAAGATGTGTACATACATGTACAAACTCCCCCACAATAAATTTAATCACTATGTACTACAAACATGTACTAATGCAAGTTTATGGGGTTTTGTTTTTTGGGTTTTTTTGGTGCCGGAAATCGAACTCACAACCTCACGCCTGCCAGGCAGGCACTTACGCCATTGAGCTAAATCCCCGGCCCTATTTTTTTAAGACAGGGTCTCACTATGCAGCTCAGGCTGACCTTGAACTCACTTTGCAGCCCAGGCTGGTCTCAAACTCGCAACAACCCTCCTGCCTCAGCCTCCCGAGTGCTGGGATTACAGACGTGCACCACCATGCCCAGCTCTAATACAAAATTTTTTAAATGCCAGATACACCAAGGATAGGGAAAAGGTCAATCATCTACCAAAGAGAATTCTCTTTTTTTTTTATTAAGTTTATTGGTATATTTTAGATATATAATGATCACACTCATCATAGGGAATTTGTACCTGTACTTGATTCTTTTTTTTTCCCCATTCCCCTACCCTCCCTTCAACCCCTTTGTGGAGGACCACCAGGAGGAGTCTCCTTGAAAGACCATTTGTCTCCATGTTGGCTAAAACAGGCCCTCATTCTGTGTATTAATATGTACAGAGCTGGCTAAGATAATACTCTACCCCCTCAATCGGCTTTAAGCAATACAAATAGGTCTAGTGGAGGTGATGATGTGTAGCCTTTGAAGCAATGCACAGGTCAGTGAAGCCCCATCTGTAGCTCCCTACTAAGCTGAGAGGCCATGATAGGCCAGACATCAAAGCTGAGCTGCCGACCAAAAGCACAAAATACTTCCTCAAACTGTGTTATGCAGATTCCCCGCAAACTTAGAGGCTATCAGTTATCTGCACTCTTTCTGCATGCCTCTCTCCACATATTGCAGAGGTGCTACTGTGCCTCCTACCTAGCCCAGCTCACAGTACTCACGTACTTCCCACCATTCTCACAGTCACTCAACCCTAAGCCACTACCCTCTTCATGAATTAATGAAACCTGGGTTCGGCCCTGGGTCATGGCCTTTGTTCCAGTGAGTCACTGTTCTGACTGGACTTAGGACCCCCCTGGGTCCCCACTACAGATAAGTATTTGTCTCTTTATTCTTACCATGGGTTGCACTGGAAGTGGTAGATTGGAATTTACTTATTGGAATTCCAGTAACTTTTTCCTGGGATTGTAAATATAAACACCTCAGGACTGCAACAAGGCCAGAGCCAGCTCTCTATACTCCTTATTTACAAAAGCTTTGTTCTACTTTTTTCCTTCTTTTCTAATTTTTTATTTTCCCTTCCTTCTTTTCCCCCACCCCCTCCCTAGTTACCGTTCCCATTTGAGCACTTTTGTCCTATTTCACAGTATCTATCATACATTTTGGTCCTCATGTACACTTTCAGTTTCTCATACCACAGAAACAATGCAGTATTTACACAAGTGTGTCTGATTTATTTCACTAAAGAGTATGGTCTCAAAGTGCACCCATTTACCTACACATGTCTCAAGCTTATATTTTTTATGGCAGAATAGTACTCTAATGTATATGAAAACCACATCTTCTTTATGCACCCATCAGTAGATGGACATAGGAGCTGTTTCCAAGATTTAGCTATTATAAACTGTGCTGCTATAAGCATGGGTGTGCATGTATTGCTGTGGTATGATGCTTTTAATTCTTTCAGGAAGATATCAAGAAGGGGAATAGCTGGGACAAATGGAACCTCTAGTCCTAGTTTTTTTTTTTTTTTTTTTTTTTTTTTTTTTTTTTTTTTTTTTTTTTTTTTTTTTTTTTTTTTGTGGCACCAGGGATTGAACTCACAACCTCGCGCCTGCCAGGGCGGGCGCTTAAGGCACTGAGCCAAATTCCCGGCCCTGGTTTTTTGAGGCAGGGTCGCACTATGTAGCTCAGGCCAGCCTTGCGCTCGCGTTGTAGCCCAAGCCGGCCTCGAACTCACAATGCTCCGCCTACCTCAGCCTCCCGAGTGCTGTGATTAAAGGCGTGCGCCACCACGCCCGGCTTAGTCCTAGTTTTTTGAGGAATCTCTACACTGATTTCCACCATAGTTGCACCAGTGTACACTCCCACCAGCAGTAAAGATGGGTTCCTTTATCCCCACATCCCCTCCAGCATTTGTTATTGATTTATTTCTTGATAATACCCATTCTTTCTGGAGTGAGATGAAATCTCAGCATTGTTTTAATTTGCACTTCTCAAATGACCAATGATACTGCACATTTTTTCATATATTTGCCATTTCTACTTCTTCATCTGAGTAGTGTCTATTTCAGATGCCCATTTTAAAATTGGGTCTTTAAATTTGGGGGGTCTCAATCCAAAAATGGGCAGCTGAGATGAATAGACACTTCTCAGATGAAGAAATACAAACAGCAAATAAATATATGAAAAAATGTTTAATGTCACGGGTCATTTGAGAGATGCAAATTAAAACAACACTGAGATTCCACCTCACCCCAGAAAGAATGGCTATTACCAAGAAATCAACCAATAACAAATGCTGGAGGGGCTATGGGGGAATATGAACCCTTCTGCTCTGGTGGTGGGAGTGTAGACTGGTGCAACCACTATGCAAATCAGTGTAGAGATTCCTCAAAAAACTAGGATGGGAGGTCCCATTTGACCCAACTATTCCCCTTCTGGGTGTCTTCCCAGAAGAATTAAATATATGTGCACCAATGTTTATAGGAGCACAATTTGTTTTGTTTTGCTTTTTGTAGCAAGAGCAATTTATTATTTGTTCACAAACCCAGACACAAAGTGAAAACATCCTCATGCTTCTACATGCACACAGAGATATGTACATGAATGTGCATATATGTGCAAAATCAGGACAAACAAAAACTCTCAGAACTCCATTGAGAGATCAATTATCTTAGACTGCACAATCCTGCTTTTTCTAAGATATATAAAAGGCCCCAGCATCTAAAGAATTAAGGAATGAAGAAACAGAAATATTTAATTTCCACCAAAGAATTGCCCCACATCACAAAAAGGGTCCAAAAACTTATGAAACACCTGAAGGCTTAAAAAAAGATGTTAAGCATTTTGAACATTAACCATTCTGCACATTCAGAAACAGGATACCAAATAGGAAGTGTGCTAGTGAGGCCTCTTCCTCTGGGCTCTCATGTAAAGAGGAAGATGCACCCCAGATGTCCCATAGGCAGTGAAAGGCAGCTGGCTGTCCTGGGTCATGGCGAGGGGCTGGGAAGCTGGAGTTCTCCATCTCCAGCGGGAGTGGCTGCAGGGGGAAGACTTTGGGAGGGGCCCAAGAAGAGTTCTTCAGAGCCAGCAGAGCCTCAGGAGCTTCCACTCCCACTCTAAGGCATCAGAAACTAAAGGCTGGTCGCAGGCATTAGGCACCTGTGGCTGCAAAACAAGAGGGTCAGGAGTGGCACGGGGCTGGAGGGTCAGACTTGAGCATATGCTGAGCAGGGCAGAGGGCCCCCGGGGGTCCCAGAAAGGGAAACCACCAGTTGCTTCTCCAGGGTGGCTGGAGTACAGGCCCGAGAAGAAGGCTCTGGGGGCCAGCTGAGCTGCAGAGACCCTGTGAGTGCTCCTCCTGGGGGGCTGCACAGGCGCAGGCCTCAGCTGGAGCACAGTGTTTCCCCTCTCAGTGAGGACTTCCACTTCCATGGCCAAATTCTTGATGTGAGTGTGAGATTTGGGAGTGGCGGCCAGGGCCCTTATCCATGCTTGAGCCAGGTGCTTCTTCAGCTCTACCCCCTGCTCCCTCTTGAAGGCATTCACAACAGGCAAACCCTTGCACTGTTCACCCAGCCTCCAGATAGACAGTGCAGTTTCAAAACCTGAGGAAAGATATGAGTCCTTCTGCAGCTCCTGCTCAAGTCTCACTTTCCTGTCTTTCTGCAAAGTCCAATAATCAGCAGTACACAATTTGCAAGAGCTAGATTTTAGAAATAACCTAAATGCCCATCAACAGAGGAATGGATAAAAAAGATGTGGTATCTTTATACAATGGAGTACTACTCAGCCATAAAGAAGGATAAACTGGAGACTTTTATAGGTAAATGGATGCAATTTGAGACCCTACTCATAAGTGAAATAAATCAGACTTGCATGTGTAAATATCATATTGTCTCACTAGTGTGATAAGCTGAAACTATATATATATATATATATATATATATATATAATAAAGATAGTTGTATTACTGATTTCTCTGAGTTCACTGAAGAGAAAGGTCTGTGCTAGTATTGTTCAGACAATTAAATGCAGATGTCTTGTACTCTGAGTAACTGATTTGAAGATAACAATATGCAAATGTACACAATATTGTTACCCTCTATTATGTTTTCAAATTTTATTTTTTTCTCTTTAAAATAGAAAAAAGAAAAATAAATCAGCAAATTTGGGAGGTCTGATTTTTTTGAGTTCTCTATATATTCTAGTCAGTAGACCCAAAGGGAATTTTCTAAACTTTACCCTGTAACCTGACAGAACTAATCTGTCCAGAGCCAGAGAGCCACAACTCAGAATTAAACCTCAAAGTCAAAGTCAATAATCTCTACAAGATACAAACACTTCTAGAAATTACCAAAAGAACTTCAAGAAAGGATTCTTCCAATGAGCTGCACTGAGCTTGAATGTGAGCTCAAAACTGAATATATCCAGGCATGGCACTAAGGATCTGTAACGCTAGCACTCTGGGAAGCTAAGACAGGAGGGTAACAAGTTTGAGCCCAGACTGGCAATTTGGTAAGATCCTGTCTCAAAATTTAAAAACAGAAAGGGCAAAGATGTACCTCAGTGCAAAGGCCCTGGGTTCAATCCCTAGTAGCAAGAAAAATCTGAATATATCCATATCTAAGACACTTTGAGCAAATGAATCCCAAGTCCTGGTCCAAATCTCTGAAACTTTCTTGGATTTTCCCTCAAACCTGGGTCACGGCTCTCTTTCAGGACTTTGACCTTCCTACAAGAAATGAAGCGATACAAAGCATAAAGAACAACATTCTAAACTGGTCATGTGTGCATGACAGACTGAAGTTAGGACATATTTTCTTCTTTCTTTTTTTTTTTTTTTGCAGCACCGGGGATCAAACTCACACACTCGCGCCTGCCAGACAGGCGCTTAAGCCACTGAGCCAAACTCCCAGCCCTAGTTTTTTGAGGCAGGGTCACACTATATAGCTCAGGCCTGCCTTGTGCTCACATTGTAGCCCAAGCAGGCCTCGAATTCACAATGCTCCTCCTACCTCAGCCTCCCGAGTACTGGGATTAAAGGTGTGCCCCACTATGCCCGGCTTAGGACATATTTTCTAATATACTATATTTTAATAGATAAAGTCTTGGAACTACGTACATAGACTGCACAGCCTCTGGCCACACTTCTGTTAATTCACTGCAAAGAGAATGATCCATTTCTTGTTATTTCTACAATACCGTGGCCTTGTTGCTCTGAGACTTTCAAGGTACTTAACACACTTTAACTTGCTAACAGGCCGCGATTCTCATAACACCCAAGAGACAGACCTATTTAAAAACTCAAGTTTTAGTTTACTTTCCAAATAATAGGAACTATAATTAGATGCAGCAGGCTCATTCATTAATCAAGGGAAAGAGAAAATAATCTAATTTACAGAGTATAAACTTAAGATTTAAATGTTTTTTAAATTTCTCATCATAATGCACTCAACTAATGAAATGCAAGTATGAGACACATACGCCTCTCTAGGAGCATATATATGTGCATACTTCAGAAAGCAGTCCAAAGTACTTAATAATAAATATATTTTTATGCCATATTTTTGAAACTAAACCTTTTACTCCAAGGCAAGCAGAAACTTACCTATGGAAGGCAACAAAGCAAACCAGTAATAATAAACTATAATTTCATAAAAAATGATATAATTTTTAATTTAAAGTAAAAGACAAGAATGTGCAACAATGTGCAATACTCCTGACACAGGAAAGTTCAAAGGAAATAAGTTACAGAGTAAGAAAATAAGTGAGCGTAACACCAAAGCCGAAGGAACTTTAGGCCTGGTAAGAACACTGGTTTGTAACCATGCCTCTGCCCTTTACTGACAATGGAATCCAAATAAGTGCTTCACTTTTCACGTATACAAAACAAGGATAATAACAGGATCTTTCTCGATAGGTTGTTAAAAAATTAAGTAAGAAACAACACAGAGAGAATAATGTTTGGCACAAAGCCCTAGTAAACATTAAATTTTTTTTAATATTATATAGCTTATTTCATAGCAAAAACAGTTATTACAATTAAAATTAGTCTCCAGTATTATTAGGCCTTAAAGGTTATATTTAAGACAATTCTAAAAATATACTTAACGCTGGGCATGATGGCACATGTCTGTAATTCCAGCACTCTGAAACTGAGGGAGGAGGATCACAAGTTCAAGGCCAGCCTAGACTACAAAGTGAGACCTTGTCACAAAAAACCAACCCATCCATGCACCCATCAATCAATCAATATATACTTAAAATTGCTCTAGTTGTATAAGGAATATATTTAAAAAATTAAACTTGAATACATAGAGTATTCTGAGAAAAATATAAGTGTCTTCTACAGTAAAACTCACCTCTGAGCACGCCAAATGTCTGACATTGGTGAACCAGTTGACATGAGCACGACAATGATCAAATGCATGAATGAGCTCATGGGTGACCACTCGGTTCATATGGGCCTGATTACGGATATTATTCTGGCACAAAACAATCTACAAGACACCAAATTAAGAAAAGTATGGTTATTTCTAAAATATGCTTTTATTTTATAGATTCCACCTTCTCTCCCACAAGTTCATCTGTTTGGGATGCCTCCACCCACCCTTCTCCATCAAGCCCACCGCTGCCTATTTTAGACCACTGAGAAAGAAATACTATAGACAGTCAGACATGGCTGGGCCCTCAAGGGAGTCAGGACAAAAACATCACAACTGTGGCTGCAGGAGTATCTTTTGGAGGCCAGGTTTCAAGATAAAAATGGAATAACCAGGCCTGAGTTAAGTGCTAACACCTGATTTAATGAAGTCTCGACAGACATCAGTCACCTCAGTGAGTGACCAAGACCCTCGGATTCATTCCTTCCTGAAAAGTTCTTTGTTCTTTCCAAGTGCACTTGCTGCGTGACCTACTTCCCCACTGGATCACTATTACATCAGCAACTATACTTACCATCTTATTGGTTGATCATAGCTGTAACCCACATCATACCCACGTGGTTATGCTCTACAAAGCTTTCCCTGAGAAGTGGGGTCCTCAGCAACCCTCTCAGAGTCCCTCCTGCTGTATCTTTCCCTCTCAGTAAAAATTTTATTCTCTCAACCTCCACAGTTCCTTAGAATTCATTCTTCAATTTTGGGGAACACAAACTCTGTATATTGGACATCTAACAGGTTGGGAGTTATATTTCCCTTATATCATATCTGGAGGTCCTATATGCACATGCTCTGTTAGCCTTCCCAACGACCACCTTCTCCATTCTCTTCCCTCTGGGCCACAATGGCACAAGGTTAAGGACCTTTATTCACATACCATCCTCACTGAGCTGACTGCACCAGTCTGTCTTGGACTACACATTATTAAAATTACAAGAATAGGTTTTGAAATGAAGCAGACAGATTGAAATTCCAGCCCTTGCCAATTTGGTGTTATGGTGTGTATCTAGATGTCCTCCCCATGCCTCATGTGCTCAAAGGTGGCCTTTTGGAAGGTGATCAGATTATGGGGGCTTATAGCTGACCTGCTGTTATGCAGTGGGATCTGATCAGAAGAGGTGGGTCACTGACGGTGTGGCCTGCAATGGGTCATCTCCCTTTCTGTCTCCTTGTTTTGCTCTCTAACCATCCTGCCTTGGAGTCAGCCTGGACTGAAACCTCTACAAATTGTGAGCCAAAATAAACTTCTCCTTTAAATTGTGGATGCCAAGTATTTCGTCCTGGCAAAGAAGAAAGTGACTAAGTCACTTGGTAACCTCAGGCAACTTTCTTAGCCTCCTCCTGGTTCAGTTTCCTCAACTATAAAAGGAAATAATTAACAGTACCTACCTAGAGGAGAGTTGTGAGTTCAAGCCCAGCTTGGGCTACAATGCGAGCGCAAGGCCGGCCTGAGCTACATAGTGCGACCCTGCCTCAAAAAAACTAGGGCTGGGAGTTTGGCTCAGCGGCTTAAGCACCTGCCCTGGCAGGTGTGAGGTTGTGAGTTCGATCCCTGGTGCGGCAAAAAAAAAAAAAAAACAGTACCTACCTCATAGAACTAAGAATTAAATGAGACTATGTATATATTTAAAATACTTCTCAGCAAGTCTCTGAGTAAGCAATGAATGACCATCATTGTCCTTATTCTACTAGATTGAGAAAAAAGGCCAAGAAAAATCCTCAGAAAGGCCTTCAGAAAGAAATGAAAAAAAGTCAACAGCACACTGAGCAGGACACTATAAAAATAAAAAAGACGTGAGGAATCCTAATAATGACAGCAGCCATTTACTGTGTACTTACAAGGTGCCAGACACTGGGATATGTGCTAGATATTTTCTATTCATTTATTCAACATTAATTTACTCAACGGATATTTATTACTTATGAAGACCTAATAGTAATTCCAGCACTTGAGAGGCTGAGGCAGGTGGAGCGTTGTGGGTTCGAGGCCAGTTTGGGCTACAACGTGAGCAAGGCTGGCCTGAACTATATAGTGCGACCCTGCCTCAAAAAAAGTAGGGCCGGGAGTTTGGCTCAGCGGCTTGAGCGCCTGCCTGGCAGGCATGAGGTTGTGAGTTCGATCCCCGGTACCGACAAAAAAAAAAAAAAAAAGACAAGACCTAACAGTAGATTTATAATCTAATGGAGACAGAAATTAGTCAAATGTTTAAATACATGCAATGACAACTGGATGTGAAGGAAACGGCAGGTCATCCTGCCTGAGCACAGACAATGGGAATGCCTGACCTGGTCTGGAGGGCAGGGAAAGGCTTCTCTGTGGTAAGAATTTTACACTGAGATCCAGCAGCTGAATGAGAGTTAAATGTGAGGAGAGAAGGGAAAGGGAGCACACAGAGAACAATGTTAAGGTTTAGAACTTTTCTGTGCCCCAAAAGCTTTACATTCAAAGGTGGGCCTGGTCAAAGTGGATGGATCACTGGGAGCCTGCCTTGGGAAGGTGTGTTTTCATCTCTGGCTCCTCCCTTCTCTCTCTGCTGCCAGGTTTTAAGCACTTTTCCCTCTGTCATAGTCCTCTATCACCCTCCTTCTACCCTGGAGCCCACTGACCATAGACTAAAACCATGAGTCAAAATAAACCTCTTATTCTTTAAATTGCAGGTGTCAGGTATTCTGTCCCAGCAACAGCAAAGTGGCTAATCTATACATATACAAAGGGAAAGGAGAGAGTCAAAAGAATAGAATCTTTAAGAGGCTGAAACCAGGACCAAGTGCTAAAGCACAGAGTCTGAGTGGTAGATGCAAGCTAGGATGGACAAGATCAGCAGGGCCCAACTCACCACAGGCCTTGTCTTCATCCTGACAGCAGTGGGAATGCCCAGCAAGGCAGGGCTAAAGCAAGAGAGTGCTTCGATTCTGTGTTGTTTTTATCCTTTCAACTATAGTTGGAAGAATAATCAGGAGACCAAAACTGGTTGCGCAGACACAAGCTAAAGGCTAATGAAGTGTTCTACGCAAGAGACAGAAAGTGAGGTACTTGAGCTAGAATGGTGGGAACTGAAAGAGAAATTCAGGAGGCAAACTGGAAAAATGTGATGAATAGAAAATGAAAAAGAAATCCGAAGTACCCATAAATTTCTGGTCTGAGTAATAGGTTGGATGGTAGAAATATCCACTAAAGTATGCAAAACTAAAGACCATGTGATGAGGGGTAAAAGTCATGAATCTGGACTTGGACACGTCAGGTCCACAGTACCTTTAAAACCAAGAAAAGGTGTTAAGTGGGCACTTGGATATATGGATGTGAAGTTCAAAAAAGTTCCACCCTACAAAAATTAATGAGGTTCCTTTAGCAGACTGAAAAGTAAGAAAAAAGGGGGACCTAATAAAAAGATTAAGCGACTTTGACACTTAATAGTTAGAAAAGGAAGGTAAGCTACTAAAGGGACAACCAGAAAAGTGTTATGTACTGGAAACCATGAGAAGAAAGTGTTTGGCACTACCAGCAAACATACGTGCACACTTTATGACCCAGTAATTCTGCTCTGAGGCTTAGGGAAACCCTTGCAAACATGCACCAAGACAGAAAGTTAAGAACATTCAAAGCCAGGTGTAGCGGCACACGCCTTTAATCCCAGCACTCCAGAGACTGAGGCAGGAGGATCGTTGTGAGTTCAAGACCAGCCTGGGCTACAAAGTGAGCTCAAGGCTGGCCTGAACTACATAGTGAGACCCTGTCTCAAAAACTAGGGCCGGGGATTTAGCGCAGCAGCCTAAGTGCCTGTATGGCAGGTGCAAGGTTTAAGTTTGATCCCTGGTACCAAAAAAAAAAAAAAAAAGAACATTCACAGCACCAGACATGGTGGCACATGCCTATAACACCAACACTTGGGAGGCTGAGGAAGGAGGATCGCCTCAAGGTCAAGACCAGCCTGGGCTTCACAGTGAGTTCATGACCACCCTGAACTACACAGTGAGACCCTGACTCAAAAAAAAAAATTCATAGCAGAAGTATTTATAACAAAGTTGAAAATAATAAATACTACATAGGATAAACTATAATTTAAACATACTAGAATACTATACAACAGAGAAACTAACCAAGAGACATACACGCAAAAACAGAATTTCACAAATAATGTTGGATAAAAAAACAATTTATGAGGAACTATCTTTTGTATGGTTTCATAAAACTATATATTATTACATATATAGCACAAAAACAAGCACCCAAAGGATGCATTACTAGACTGTATATACAGATGGCAAACCTTTCAGGAAAGTAGGGAATGCTTTCCACAGACGTTAGAATAAGGAAGGAGAGATGTATTTCAAGAGAAGCACACAGGATCCTTTGTTTTTTTGGTTTTTTTGGCGGGGGGTTGTTGTTGTTGTTTTTTTGGGTACTAGGGATCGAACTCACAACCTCGCGCCTGCCAGCCAAGCACTCAGGCCACTGAGCTAAATCCCCGGCCCAAGCACACAAGATTCTGAAGTCCTGGTAATGTTCTACTTCTCAAATCTAGGTGGCAGTTACACCAGTGTTTCCTTTATTACTCAAAGTATAAATATATAGGATCTTTACTCTTCTATAGAAATGAGACTTCATCATAAAAATTTTAATTCAAAATAAAAGATGAGAATGTGCAACTGTTCAACATTCCTGATAGTTAAAAGGAAAATTCAAAATGTTCACTCTAGGGCAAGAGAGCAGGTAAACTTAGCAAGAGTCATTTTAAGATCTATCAGTATTGTGATTATCAACTTACACATGAGGAAACTGAGAATAAGAAAAATAATTTGCCCAAGCTGCATAGCAAACAAGGAGAGGAACTAGAATTTGAACTTAAGTCTATCTAATTCCAAAACCCAGACTTCTCACCCCATGCTATATTGATTTTTCCCATGATTACTACAAATTACTTATAAATAACTAAATACATATGAAATTCCCTAGGAAGAAATAGTTAAATGCGTTAATTGTGAATTGTGTATTCAAACTGGGAATATTTACCTTCATCCACCATCATCATATGATATAACCTATCTGTCACTTCTAAGACCCTGTCAAAACCTTCCAAGAGGGAGGAAAAGAGGAAAAAAAAAAAAAAAAATATATATATATATACACACACACACACACACACACACAAACAAAAGAGTTTAGTTATACAACTAGTTTCTTAGTTCACTGAAAAGAAAAGTTTGAGCTAACACTGGACAGTATTTCTTCCCTATATCTTGTACACTGAATAACTACTATGAAGATAACAATATGCAATTTATTAATTATTATTACTGTCCTAGTAGCCTGGTTTGAAATGCTGTTTTATTATTTTTTTCTTTCTCTCTTTAAAAAAAACCTTCCAAAAACTGAAAATTAATAATACAATTCGTCAATGCTCATGACAAGCCAATCACCATGATAAGTAACTTTACAAGAGATATCTCACTTCATTCTCATAATCATTCTATTAGAGACAATCGTTACCCATAGTTTACAGATGAGCAACCTCACTCCCCTTAATCAAAAACTTTCATTGGTAGTATCACTTCTCACCGCATAAAGGTTTAATCCTTTCCCTTAACATTAAAAGCTTTCCACCATCTGGTTCACCTTTCTTCCCAGTCCTGTTCCCCTTACCTTCCATGTGCGCCTGCCCTCCAGTTACACTAGACAATACGCCATTCCCTAATATGACCTTCCATATGACTCCTGCTCATGTCACTGCTGCTTTGGGCAACAGTCAGTCTTCTCTGCCCTAAGGAGGCTTCATATCCTCTAGAGAAATCTAGAGGATGTCTTTCAACCAAGTGCTGTCTCATTTCACATCACGTCCCACTGTGGTAACCAAGTGCGTTAATTTGGGTCTTTTTTTTTTTTTTTTTTGGTGGGTACCAGGAATTGAATTCAGGACCTCACGCTTGCCAGGCAGGCACTGTGCCACTGAGTCTTATCTCCAGTCCCTTTAGTTTGGGTCTTGAATGTCCCCCAAAGGCCAATATGTTGAAGGCTAGATCCCCAATCCGCAGCACCACTGAGGGTGGGGAACCTTAGGAAATAAGGTCACTGGCAAAGCATGCTCTTGAAGGCAATACTGGAGCCCCAACCCGCTGGGGTCTCTTTGTCACTTCCCAACCACCATGAGGCAAGTGTCTTCCTTGTACTCCCACCATGGTACCCTGCCTCACCGCAGACCACAAAGGCAGTGAAGCCAAGTGATCACAAGTGGATTGAAACCTTGACCCAAAATAAACCTTTCTTCATCATAAGCTGATTACCTCATATATTTATTATATCAACAAAAAAGTAATTAATACACTAAACCCCTTTGAAATAGTTTAAACTTCCTCAAAGTTTAAGACTGCAATCATGGCAACAAAGACAAGACGGGGGCATCACAAATCCTGACCTGAAATTATACTATAAAGCTACTGTGATAAAAGCAGTGTGGTACTGGCAAAAAAACAGACCCGAGGATCAATGGTGTAGGGAGCGGTGAAACAGTCTCAGGGCTGCCGCTCGGTCTCTCCTCCGTTTTTCTCCTCCCTGTGGGCATTCGGTGTGTCAGCCTATATCTCCCATAATCCTCTCTTGCAAGCCTACATTGTAAGCCTACATTTCCCACGATCCTCCCCTGTCCTGCCAGGAAATGACGACAACCTATCCGTGCTCGCCACACCCCTCTGTGATGACAGCTTCCAGTCCCGCTTCTATATAAGCTTCCACAAACTTCCACAATAAACGAAGACTTGATCGGATACTCGTCTTGTCTTCCTTTCTCTCTCCCAGCCTTGCCCTCCCCCATCTCCATGCCCTCTCCTCGAGACCCCTGTTCTTCCTAGGACCTGCTGGCAGGGTCAAATGGAATAGATTAGAAGATCCAGAAACAACTCCAGACACACTAGGCTATCTTATCTTTGACAAAGGTGCCAAAC
>RJWM01020360.1:0-28550 GCA_004363535.1 Dasyprocta punctata
TGCCACCACGCTCGGCTTGATACTTGTATTTTAAGGCACTTTAATTTGAATCAACTACCATGGCTCCAGGGAACCAATTTTGTCTCAGGCCATGATATCCACCAGCTCAAGCTTTAAGTTCTCAGTTGTTTTTTAAAAAAGTCTATGGTATATGGTTTTGATACATAGTGGTTATATTCAGCTTGAAGTATGATTTTTACTTCCCTGTCCTCCCCTCTCCTCTACCTCCTCCCCTAGATTCCCTCCCCAACTCTACAGAGTCTACATACTTGTTTCTTAATATGTATTTTATTTTTCTTTGAAAATTATTTATATTTTGAGACTCTCATATTAGAAAACGATGCAATATTTGACCTTCTATGTTTGATTTATTTCATATAGTATTATGGTCTCAAGATCCCTCAGTTTTCCTATAAGTAACTCAAATGATCCTTTGTTATTGCTGAGCATGCCATTCCATATATATATATATATATATATATATATATATATATACATATATATATATATATATATACTCATCTATTGATGGGCATATAGGTCTCTTCCACAATTTAACTATTGTAAATTGTGCTGCTATAAACATGAGTATTCATGTATCATTGTAATATGATGACTTTAACACTTCATGGAAGATGTGCAGGTGTGGCTGGGTCAAATGGAATTTCTATTTTTCGTTTTTTGAGAAATCACCATACTGATTACCATAGTGGTCATACTAGTTTACACACAGACCAGCAATTTAGAAGGGTTCCTTTTTCCTCATTACCTTCCAGCTTTGGTTTCCAGTATTAGTTGTTTGTTGAATTCATGATACTACCTATGCTTGCTGGAGTAACGTAGAATCTCAGTGTTGTTTTTATTTGCATTTCTCTAATGAACAAAGATGCTGAACATTTTTTAAAAATTGTTTATTGGCCATTTGTACTTTGGCTGGAAAGTGTCTATTCATTTCAATTGCCCATATTTTGATAGAGTCTAATTTTTTGAGGTCTTCATATATTCTAGATATTAGCTCTAGCCTTCTATCTGAGGAATAGTTTAAAAAGTTTTTCCATTCCATAGGTTGTTTCCTTTGCTGGGCAGAAGGCTTTTAATTTAATATAATCCCATTTCTTGATTTCTGGTATTGTGTCTTAGACAATTGTGGTTCTGGACAGGAAGCTCTTGTTATGCATATATCTTCAAGAGTTTTATCATTTTTTTTCTTCTAGAAGATTCAGTGTTTCTGTTTTTATACAAAGATCTTCGATCCATTTTTATTTTATTTTAGTACAGGCTAAGAGATATGGATCTAAATTCATTCCTCTGAACATGGACAACCACTTTCCCCCATGGACAACCACTTTCCCCCAGCACCGCTTTTTAAAGAGGCTGTTTTTTCTCCATAGTATATTATTGGCCCTTTGGTCAAAAATCAGATGACTGAAGATTCTTGGGGTTGTTTCATTTTGTTGGATCATTTTGTTGTTCCATTGGTCAGCATGTCTGTTTTCCTGACAGTATCATGCTTTTTATTTTTTTTTTTTCTGCTATAGCTTCATAGTATAACTTATAGTCTGGGATTATAATGCTTCGTGCTTCACGCTTGTTGCTCAAAATTGCTTTGGTTTTTCTGACTCTCTTCTGGTTCCATATAAAATTTAGAATTATTTTTTCAGTTTTTCAACAAAAGTTAATGGTATATTGATTTGAATTGTATTAAATCTATGTATATAGTTTTGGTAATATGGCCGTTTTGACAATATTAGTTTTGCCTGTTCAATAACTAGATATCTTTCAACTTTTGAATGTTTTCTTCAATTTCTTTTTTCAGAGAAATGTGTTTTTATTATAGAGACATTTCACTTTCTTGGTTAGGTTAATTCCTACTATTTAATTTTCTTTGAAGCTATCGTGAATGAAATTGTTTTCCTGATTTCTTTCTCAGTGGGTTCATTTTTGGTATATAGGAATAGCATTGATTTTTGTGTTTATTTTGTATTTTTTATCTTCTTTGTAAAAAATCATGGCATCTTCAAATAAATCAAGTCAGGATAGTTTGACATCTTTCTTTCCTATTTAAATCACTATTATTTCTTTCTGTTGCTTTATTGCTCTGACTAAATATTCAAGTAATATATTAAACAGGAGTGGTAAGAATGAGCACACTTGTCTTGTTCCTGATTTTAGAAGAAATGCTTTCAGTTTTTCCCCATTTAGTATGATGGTTGTCAGGGGGTTTGTCATTAATGGCTTTTTTCATATTAAGGTAAATTCTTTTACACTTTTTTCCATGAAGATTTTTTAAATTATGAATAGACATTGGATTTTGTCAAAGGCTTTTGCTGCATGTACCAAAATGATCATGTGGTCTTTATTCTTACATTTGTTATGTGATGTATTATATTTATTGCTTTATGTACGTTGAACCATGCACAAATGGAATAAAACCTACTTGGTCATGAGGATGTATTCCCTTTGCATATTATCTTGAGGATTTTTGTGTCTATATTTATTAAGGAAATTGGCCTGTAGTTTTCTTTCTTCCTTCCTTCCTCTTTATTTTCTTTCTTTCTTTCTTTCTTTCTTTCTTTTTCTTTTTCTTTTGGTTTTTAAGTCATTTCCTGGCTTTGGTATCAGCGTAATGGTAGTTTCAAGGACTGAAGTTGGCAATGTTCCTTCCCTTTCAATGTCATGGAAGAGTTTCAGGAATGTGGTCATTGTATCTTCCCTGAAGTTCTCATAAAATACAGTGGCAAAATCATTGGATACTGTGGGTTTTTTAGTTGGTCAGATTTTTATTGCTACTTCAGTGTCACTGCTTGTTAAGGGACTGTTCAGGGTTTTTATAGCTTCTTGATTCGGTTTTGGCATTTCATATGTGTCTAGAAATTTGTCCATTTTTTCTAAATTTTCCAACTTATTTGAATATATGTTTTCCAAGTAGTTTCTTACAATACTCTAGGTTCAGAGATGTCCATTGTGATTTCACCTTTTTCATTTCTAATTGCATTGAAACAGATCTTGCTCCCGTCTTTTTTTTGTGTAGGTTTGGTTAAGGGCTTATCAATTTTTTATCCTTTTAGTTAACAAACTCTTTGATTCATTGATCTTTTGTACAGTTTTTACAGTCTCAAGTTCATTGATTTTCACTTTGATTTTATAATTTCATTCCTTCTACAAGTTTTGCATTTGCATTTCTCTTCGTTTTTCAGGGCTTTCAAGTGCATCATTAGGTTTTTTATTTGAGATTACTTTTTTTTCCTCATGTGGGCATTTGCATCTATAAGCTTCCCTCTTGGGACTGTTGCCATTGTGTCCCATAGATTTTGGTATGTTGTGCCGCCATTGTCACTCAACTCCAGGAGCTTTTTAATTTCTTCCTTGATTTCTTCTGTGGCATGATTTATGGCCTAAGATGTGGTCCACTTCAGAGAAAGTTCTCTGTGCTGCTCAGAATAATGAGTATTCTGTTGTTGAATGATATCTACTCTGTAGATACCTGTGAAGTCCATTCATTTAATGGTGTGGTTCAACTTGTACCCTTCTTTGCTGATTTTCTTGTCTGATTAATCTGTGTATTTGTGAGTGAAATATTAAAGTCTTCCACTATGATGTGTTACAGCAATCTTATCTTTTATGCCCAACAGTATTTGTTTTAGGAATTTGGATGCACCAGCATTTGGTGGATATGTATTTATAATTGTTATTGCTTCCTGTTAATTGTTTCCCTTACTAGTATGTAGTGACCATCAATGTCTCTTCTGATCAGTTTTGGGTTGAAGTACACTTTGTTTCAAAATAGGATAGCACCTTTTGCTTGCTTTCAGGCTTTTGTTGTAGGGAGTATTGTTTTCTCCCTCTTCATTTGCAGTCTATGTGTTTCTTTGTGGATGAGGTGTGTATCTGGTAGGCAATACACAGTTTCATTTTCTGTTTTGATACAATCTGTCAGTCTGTATCTTTTGGTGGGGGTTTAAGACTACTTACAGTTAAAGATGTTACTGAAGGATATTTACTGAATGTTGTCATTGTTTTATTTTTCTGTTGCTGATTCCTTTATTTTTCTTTTTTACTTAATTACTCATTCCAATTAATGTATTCTTTCCTTTGGGCTTCTTGATGTTGAGGCCTCATTTTCTCTATCTAAGGTCCCTATAAGTACTTTCTTCAATATTAGTTTGTTGTGCGTGAATTTCTTAAGGTGCTCCTTGTCATAGAAAATCTTTATTTCCCCATGAATTTTGAAAGATAGTTTTGCAGGGTATATTAATCTTGGTTGAAAGTTGTTTGCAAGCTCTCTTGACTTTTAAGTTTTGTGTTGAGAAATCTGCTGTTATTCTCATAACTTTGTAAGTTACTTGATGCATTTATTTAATGGTTACTTGATGCATTTATTTAACGGTTTTAGTATTTTTTCTTGTTTCTGGGATTTTAGCTATGACATGTATGGACAAATTTTTTTCTAATCATGTGTTTTGGGGTTCTATATACTTTGTTTACCTGGAAGTTGAATTCTTTCCCTAGACGTAGAAAATGTCCTGCTAAGTTTCCAGTAAATAAATTTTCTACCTTTTGTGTCATCTTCCAACCTTCCTATAGTTCTTAGTTTAGTTTTTTGAGTCATGTAGCAGTTGTTGGATACAGTTTCAATGGTCTCTTGTTTTTAAGGTATCATTGGGCATACAATCTGCTGTATCATCCTTATAGTTCTAACACTCTCTCTTTATATTGGTCATTTCAGCTGCCCATACTTTCAAATAGAAATTTTATATCCTGGATTTCTGTTTGATATCTTTCCATGGTGTGTAATCCTTTACTAAAATGATCATTCATATAATTTGTATTATCTAGTTTAATTTACCCAACATTTTGTGTCTTCCCTAAGCTCACAGATCATTTTGTCAATGAAGTTCTTTAGCTGTTTCTTTACATCTTCTTTGAGGTTCCTGAACATCTTATGAACTGTTTCTTTCTTCTTTTATTTCTTCAAACATTTTGACCATTTGATTTTTCGCTTCTTCCACTTCAGTGCCCATAGTATTCACTTTTGGGTAGTTAAGAATTTTTCGAGGCATCTTTTTGCCTTATTTGTTTTCATGCTTGTATTGCTTTCTGTGCTGAGGGTTGAGGATCATTTAGAGTAGAAAAACTGTTGCTGGTATGGAGATCTCTTTGGTTAGTCTATGTTTCTCTGTAATGTGATCTTGGCTTTCATTATATGTTAGTATTTATATACTTCTTCAACCTACTAAGCGTTATAGGAACAGTCCTGGTTGCTGCATTGCAAGAAGAGAACCATTATCAATTATATTAGCATCTAAAGGGTCATATATCAATTATATAATTTGAAAAATTTAAACAATTTTTCCCTTTTTACTGTGATACATTAGAGCTGTGATAGATTTTACTGTGACAGATTAAAGCTGACAGGCTAGGATATAGAGGGTGAGAGAAGGGGAAAGGAAGAGGAAAAGGAAGCGTGTATGTCAGAAAGAAGAAAAGCAGAAAACAAGAGACAATGAATGAAAGAAAAGAGGTCGCATTTCATTCATAGTATTTATATACCTGAAGTGGAGGCCTGGTGAAGAGGAGGTTTGAGAGAATATTTGTGGGAGTTAAAATAGGGATAAAGAGAGAAGAAAGTGTATTTGGAGATTGAAGGAAGTTGTGAGAAGTTTGGAAACAGTTAATATGCTGATAGTAAACTTGTGTTTGAATCCTCTATATACAATTTTAGTGAGAGTTTATCTAAGGTACCTATGAAAGATACTATTGAGACTAAAGAATTAATTAATTCAAGTTTTCCTTTTCACATACAAATTATATATATATATATATGTATATGTATACATAAGTTACAAATACCTCCCATATATATTAGATGAAAGGAGAAAAAGAAGAGAAAGAAGAAAAATCATTAATAAACAACAACATAAAAGTACAAATACCCCATATATATGTAACACAAAAGTAAAACATTCTCTTAGTCCTATTTATACTATAGTCAAGCTCATATTATAAAGGGGCAGATTACATAAGGAAATAGTAAGCTGAGACCTTATTTGTGATCAGTCCACCACATCATTTCTTACATTAGTTTTGCATAGAATATGTGTACTGCAACATTTCTCTCTAATGACTGATGATTAGTCCTCTGGTCCTCATTTATTATGGCACATATATTAAATGTCTGACTACTTCTTTGATTCTCCAATTAAAGCACAAATCCTTGAAGACAAAGCCTATGTTTTAGTTGACTAACTTCCTAGCACACTGACTGTTAATAGCAGAAACTGTTGCAAGTAAATTTAAATTTAAAATGTACAATAAAAATCAACAAAGCAGGAGTTCAATAAGTAAAAGCAAACCTAAACTGCACTATAAAATCAATCAATATCAATACATGTTTTCCTTGCTACTTAAATCTCTGATTAAAGATAAAACAGTATCAAATATCTCTACTAATTCATCTCTTTTCCTTTCTTTTTCTTCTTCAGCAGAATCAAGGGAGCAGGTTTCAGACTTTACTGTTGGATTCTATTCTTTCTGAGTTGTCATAAAAATGTAATATAAACACTAGAATAATAGGCATAAATCCACCTGGTTTTCTTATGGGGCAGAAATATTTATTTCAAGCTCCCTTTTTTTACTGCACCACTCTCTACTCATCATCCATCTGATAAGAAGTATTGCACAGCTTTATCTGCAAATTACTTTTCCTCAAGGCTCAGTAATTTTCATCACTAGTCTCATGTCTTCTCCAAATACTTGCTATCTCATGACAAAGCCCCATCTGGTATTCATGGTACAATGTCTAGAGCAGTGAGGCACAAGACGACTCCAGCTTCTCTCACTTGGCTGTCATCCTTTTTGGTATCTTATCACCTTTACTTCTAAGCTATTATTGATTTTTCTTAATCGCCTCTCTCACTTTTTAATTTACTTTCCCCTCGCAGTATCTGCTTCCTCAACCATACCACACCTAAGCCCATGCATAGATTCTCATTTCTTGCTGCATTCTACTCTTAGGCTATGGGACCTGATGATGTTCCAGTCACATTTCTTTGGCGTTTCCCATCCACTTATTTTCTTCTGTTTCAAATTATTATTATCATTTCATTATTTGATTTAAGATGGATGCTGATCCCTCATATATACATAACTCATTTTAATACCTCTCACCCTGTTAAACCCATCAAGGTCAATATTGTCCTCATCCAGTGTGGACTCCTTCTGTGGTTCTCGATGTAGCACACTTCCTTGGCCCTTTGCACACTGTGCCTCACTGTTAACTGCCATTAGTCCCAAGAAAGATTAGTAATGGGGACAACCTGTGTGGAAAGTAAGCTTCAGAAACTCCTACACAAAGAACGTTGGTCAATTAGTGCTCTGACTCAGCAAAATATCCTCAAGTTCTCAAAGTGACAGGATGAGCTCTAAATCAGATACTACTGCCAGTCAGTAGTAGGATAGTGTGCATAATTCATACCAAAATAGCCCCATTTACATTTTAGACAAGTTTATAAGACCAGAACTTCATTAAAACATTTGTCAGAACTTTCATGATGGCCTTGTGTACTGTGTGTGAGGAGCGATGTGGATGGGATGACCCTATGGCTGCATATAGGTATGGGGGTGGTTAATCACTCCTATGCAGAGAAGTTTGTTAGTAGTAATAGAGCTGGCAAACTTCTTCCATAAATTGCAGGTAGAAAATACTTCAAGTGTTGTGGGCTAAACTACTGAAGTCTGCAGCTGTAGCCCAAAAGCATCCATAGACTATAAATAGATGAATGTGAATTTGTTCTAATAAAACTGTACTTACAAAAATGGACAGAGAGCTATAATCTGTTGACCTCTGTTTTAGGGCTAAGATACTAGGAGTTTTGACTATCTTGTGAAAGTGTCAGCAATACATGGAGTGTAAAATTTGAAACCTTCATTCTGGAGTTTCATGTTCTTCTGGTCTTAAGTTACCAGACCACATTGTACTGGTAATGTCAGCCATCCTTACAGAAAAAGGAAGAAAAAGCATTGAGACATCTTAATATGGAAATCAATGCAGATTAAGAATTAATCTACACATAGATGAGCTCATAAACAACATAAGAAAACATTAGCAGTTAATTAGAAATTAATGCTAAAATGCTAAATGAAGTTGTTAGATTGAAGCAACTGCATCACACTTGAATTGTTAATATGGCAATTATCTTGGCTGCCTACAAAGTACTTGTTAATAAATACTTCATTAAGATTTCTGTTAAATAAGAGCACAGAGGTTTATAAAATATAAACTTATATGATCTTAAAAAATATATTAAATATGCTTTCTTTTTGAGAGGTCAGTCATGGTAGCTTTTTGAAAAAATTCGTAGTGCAGGTAAGTTTCAAATATAGTTGTCTTTCTGAAACTAAAGCTCAGTTCTCTACAAAGCTCAATTCTCTCAAAGTGTGGTCCAAGAACTAGTAGTATCAGCATCACCAGAGCATGTTTGAGATATTGGTTTACGGGTCTTACTCCAGACTTACTGAATCACACTCTCCAGGGTGGGGCCCAGAAATCTTCAATTTAACAAGAGCTTCAAGTTATTCCAATGTATCTCAAGTTTAAGAACATTGGTTTACAGCACTGTGGGTTAACTTCAAGTTAAGGCTTTCAAGTAAGGCTGTGTGTCCTAGCCCTGTATATGGGAGAATAGGTCCTTACAGTTCTTCAATTTTGAAATATGATTTGGTAAATGGTGTAAGTTACTATTTCTCAAATCCACCTCCATCCTCCCTGTTGCCAATTTCAGAAGGTCAAGGTCCATCTGAATACTTCATGCTTCATGTGTCAACAGCAAATCAATCACAGTGCTTCATATTCTAAATCCAGAGTATCTCTTCCATTAGCATACTTGTAAAGGCGGCTACTCCTGTTGTATAAGCCACTAATCTTCTCTAAAGAATTTCCTGTATTTGACTCTTGTGTCTTCTGATTCATTGCTACAGAGCAGCTAGAGGGATCATTATGATATGCATATTTGATAATGTCATTGTGAATGACTCCCTGTTTTCTTGATATAAAGGTCAAAACATTTATGGAGCCTCTACTTCTCTGTAGCAAGCACTCTGAACTATGGTCCAGACCTTCCCTCTTCAGGACCAGGCTCATCCCCTATTGAATACAGGGCAACTAGTATCTAAGGTGTGGTCAATGGTGAGGTACTCTAAGACCTGGCACCCTTTCCTCAATTTGGGAAAACACCAAAGGGTCATCATACTTCCCCTTATAGGTTTATTTGGTTCAAAGTTTCAGAGAGTTTGGTCCATAGTCTGCTGGCTCTAAGGCAGGAACATCATGGCAGAAGGTCAGGTCACAATAAAGTTGCTTAGTTTACGACAGTCAGGTAGCAGACAAGGGGATAGTGCTAAAGAGGAAGGGATGAGTGGTCATGCCTCCATGACCCACCCAAATGCACACAGAAGTGTACTTTACTATTCATTCTAGTAAGCTACTCCCAAGCCAATCAATTTGACAATCAAGCTTCACAATCATAAGTATGTTAAATTATGAGCCAGTTGCTTGAGCCAGAGGACACTACCATCAGCATTACCTCTAAATTTTAAGACAGGGGCATGAAGAAGAAAATAGGTCACAACTAACAGTTTATATTTAGGTATGAAGAACAAAATGCTAGGAATTAGGGTTGTATTGCTTTCTGGAATTTTCCATATCATTTTGCGAGTAAAGAAAGTCATATAAAAAAGTTCCAGTTGCTAGCTGTTGGTATGAGTTGTGGGCTGGACAACCTGCAATGTAGAAAAGGGAATCACCACAGAAACAGAGAGGAGCCCATCTCATTGTTCCTCTTTTCTGTGCCCTTTGTGCTTGGTAACTTCTCCCAGGATGCACCCTTAAAATTCATGCTGGATTCAATCTTAGCAAGTGTATGATCAAAAAAAGTTATAGCTCCCAGAAACAGCATTAAAAAGGACTCCGTAGCTTTAACATGTTTCCTTTGATTCCAAGCAGAGGAGCTATGTCAACGGGAAACTCTGTTGTTTTCTCTCAGTAGGCATGACTAAAAAGAGCACTGTTGTATAAGCCCACATGCTGACAATAGGACAAAGGGACACATCTTGGAGATGTGTGAGACAAACAGCAAACGGTGAATCCTATTAATTCTATTTCAGTCAAGAGTGAGTACAGATGGTCTGGAGAGGCAAGGCCACACTCAGGGCAGCAGAACACAGGTGGAGGGTAGTAGAAAAAGCTGCCTAACAAAAAAAATGCTATACATATGTGTTCTTTATGGTCCCCAATAAGAGCAAACACATGGTTGAAGGAAAAGCAAAGCAAAAGCAGGTCTTGCTAAAATAAGTTGTTTGCAACTAGTTAAAAGAACTTGACCTCGAGAAGGACACATTTTAGAAAATAAATGAACCTCTAAAAATACAAAAGGAAAGGAAATACACAGTTTAGTTTAGCTGGTTATAAGTGAGTTGTTTTTTCCTTTCTTTACAAATTCAGTTGAGGTTAATGTTTTAGTTATCTATGAAGAACTATGTGTGTGCTGCTCTAAATGAATGACTTTTTCCTATAGCTGCAAATTATTCATTCATTTAACTTTATTTCCAGTTTTCTCTGCTTTTACATATGGCTAGAGGATGAAGTTCTTTCTGGTGGAATTTGAAAGGAAGGAACGTGCTCCAGGCCTGGCTCAAAAAATCCTTTCTCAAACAGTCTTACTATCTGCATTTAACTGTAGAATAGAAAATAACAAAAATTTCCAGAATTTTACTATAAGTAAAATCTTCCAGAAGGCTGAGCTACAAATGTGAGGCTCAATCCTTAAATGATTAAATAGACTAACACTCAAATGCTCAGCTGACCCATTAGCCCCATTATATGTGTGAGAAATAAAGTTTTATAAGGCATTTACGCTTTAACGCAGTATGCTACAACAGCCAGTCTACTCAGATGAACACATATGTGTAATACAATGGGAAAATAGAGACTGAACATTTGTCTTAGCCCCAGGGAATATGGATAGGTGTTACAGATATGAAAACATTCAATGCAATGGACAGAAGATTATAAGATGGTTGACCAGGGAAAGGAGAAGGGGTGGGAATTTGGAGGCAGGTAAGATCAAACTCAAAGACAGGATTCCACTAAACAAAGCAGATTATTAGCAAAGCCATACTTTGGTGTGACTGCAGTGTCAAATGGTGATGAGACTGAGAAGGTAGCAAAAAATAGGCAAGTATAATATTATTAGAACAGGGGCAGGCAAACCTTGGCCCTTGTGCTAAATTTGGCCTACTCTTTTTTTTATAGCCTACAAAATAGTGTTTTTTACATTTTTTAAATGGTTGAAAAAAAGTGAAAAGAGGTAAAATATTTTGTGGCACTAAGATTATATGAAATTCAAATTTCAGTGCTGAGAAATAAAGTTTTATTGGAAAGAAGCCATTCTCATTCATTGATATATTGTATACACCTCCTTTTGCACTACAGTGGCAGAGATAAATAGCTGTGGTAGAGACTGCATGGCTCACAAAACGCTTAAAAATATTCACTATCTTCTCTTTCCAGAAAAATTACCAACCTCTGCTTCAGCTCCCCAACTTGATCTATGTGATAGACTACTGTTCCCATTTTTTCACTTCCCCTTGAATATATAATCTGTCATATGATTTTGAATTTCATCCCACTGGATAGAATGTGTTGGTCTGCTTCATTCATGTTGAGCTGTACTCCTCACTTGCTTCAGTCAATGGAATATGGGAGAAAGTGATAGGCAACCTGTTCCATGCCTTGGCAATAACAGCAATCACATGTTTTTCCTTTTTCCGTTTGCATTTCTATCAATATCATGAGAAAGACATGTTCCTCATAGCAAAAGAATGAATGTGGAGCAGAGCCACCTCAACTGAACCTCATGTCATCTAAAATCTAAGTACAGCCACAGCAGCCAATTTTCAGACTTATCAGAATGTTAATAAATGCTTATTGTAATATGCCAGTGAGTTGTGGAATAGTTCATTAAGCAGCAGTAACTAACTGACACATCATATAGCTATTGAGGAGAGAGAATTTCCAAGTGTAAGCCTACACAGAATTTAGTATAAATAAATATTGGAGAATATTAGCAAGTTAAGGTGACTGAATCTAAAATGTCCCCCAGCATCTCATGTTCAGAAGTGGGACTTTTGGAAAGTGATTGAATCATGGAAGCACTATAGTAATCAATGGAATAGTCCATTGATGAATTCATAACTGACTGTTCAGCTCAGAAATAGGGCCTTATTGGAAGGAATAACTGGGGATGTGACCTTGGAGGATGTATTCTTGTCCCCAGCTCCTCTCCCTTTTCTCTGCTTCCTGGCTACCATGATGTGAGCAGTTTTCTTCTGCAAAGATGTGCCACCATGCCATTTCTGTGTTGGAGAAGTTTGACTGTGAACTAAACTCACTGAAACGGAACCAAAATAAACCTTTCTTCCTTTAAGTTGCAAGTGTTGGTTATTATGCCCCAGTGATGGGAACTAGCTAATATGCTGAGAATTAATCCCAAAGATATTTTATATTGGTCGTATAGAAAATATATATGTAAATAAAATTAGAGTGAATACAGGCAGAAAACTTGACTCTAGCTCTTTTTCTCGAAGCCTGAATAAGGTATCTGACAATTTTTCTCCAAAGTCAAATGTTCCTATGTTTTCATGAAAAATTTCCTTTTTATTCCTTTTATTGCTACTGACCTTTGTTTTAGCAGACCTCTGCTGTTTTCAATTTTTTTTATGATCTTCAATCTCTAACAGGGACATGACCCTCCCTACAATCTGACCTGCATCATTTGGAATTCAAGAATCTCTAATTCCTTCATCCTAGGAAATTATGGAATATTGAATTTATGAAATATCTAAGAAAGAGATGTAAAACAGCAAAAGCATATCTTCCAGGTTTCTTGGTTAATGCCTGTGTGAGTTGTCATGGTGATTGGGAAAAGGAGAAAGATCAGAAAAGAGATTAGAGAAGCTATTGTTATATTGGGACCTATAAAGCCTTTGTGAATGTTTGCTTTTTGCAAATGAACTCAGGAAGTTGCACCACTCACTAGCGTGGCTCCCTGGATAACAAAACATAAATAAAATCTCCTCAAGATTCTATGAACTTGGATTATTTATTCTTTTTCTTATCCCAGAGGCCTAAAGTTCACAGTTAGGAAAAGAAGCATTCTGGGTATGGTAAAAGTTAAAATTTAAGTATTTGAAATTTGCTTGTTTATTTGTTATATTAGGAGCCCACTTTCCCATTCTTATTGCTACCTGCCTTCTTGCCACCAAAATAAGGCAAATAAGAGGCAGATTCACGAAATACCAGCCATACTCAAAGCAATTGATCACAATCTCTCAGGGGGAGGGTGAGATACAAGGATTAATATCTTTTGAAACCCTTGGATAATTGCAGTGTGCAGACAAATTTAAGACCCATTATTTGAAGCCTCGTTCCCAGTAAACCAGCATTCTGCATCTCACAAGATCACCAAGAAGCAAATAACCACCCCAGTGCAATAGCTGGGTGTATTTTACCCAGATTGTACATGTACTAATTATTTTTAGTTTCAAAGGAACAGAAACCAGTTCAAACAATATGAACATTTATAGTCTGGTATAAGTGAAAAGTTCAATTGATTTGTCCCTACAGCCTGCCACCCATGTCATCACTGGTTGTTCTAGCAGAGATTTCCAGTTAGTGCTTCACACTTTCCCTTCAGGTTTTGTGTAAGAAAGAACATTTTCTTCCCTTTAACTACTGGACAATGTTCTGCTTTTACTTGGATTTGATCATTTTAGGTTGTCTGCCTGCCCTCATCTATATATTGTTCAATTAGAGACTTTCATGTGTTGACTGGTTTAGAGCTAGATTACAATTCATCCTTCTTCCAATTACTGAGACCAGCATTAGGTTTAACTCAATTAGGACATAAAACTAGGGTTGAGAGAAAGAATAAATCTACTTAGAAAGCATAGCTGTCCCCTAAATGGGATAGGAATAGGTCCTGTTAAGAAGGACAGCATAAGAAGTATCTGCTGTTTTGGCAATCACCAAGTGTCTACAGAAGAATGGGGACAAAGCAGCAGATGTTTTAGATTGTTTTTGGTTCCTCATTGGTAACCAAATAAAATTAGATTCCTCCTAAGAAGAGGTAGTCTTTCTACACCTTTTACCAAGTCTTAAGTCATGCAAACATATGGTAAACATAACTGAGGTCTAATCACTTTTGGATTTCTTCTGCCTTTTATACCATTTTATAAAGAGGAGTGAAACCAAGTGCTTGGATTGGATCTAGTGAGAGTGTTTCTCTCTCTCTCTCTCTCTGTCTCTCTGTCTCTGACTGTCTCTCTGTCTCTGTCTCTGTCTCTGTCTCTCTCTCTCTCTCTCTCTCTCTGTGGGCTTCTGATTGCTAGGGAGCACAAGTTGCCACACTTGTGCCTACAGTTGACCTGGTGTCATATGGGGCGGGGGTCAGAACAGAGGTATGAGAGCCTAAGCCCCACATCTGCAACTGATGTTCTAGTAAGACATTGCCAGTTTTCAAAGAGTTCATCATTTTTTCTTCGCTGCTTTGACCATCTGTAGTAATTAAGGTTTTTACATTCTTTGTTTTTGGTTATCTTTGGAGTAACTTCGGATCATGGGAGCTGCATGTTTTGAAACCTCCTTGAGATACCTCTTACATCCAGTGTTATGTCATTTAAAAAATTCTACTGGTTTTCAGTAATATGTCAAAAACCTAAATTTTAACAAATTTAAAGATCGGATTGATTTTTATTTGTGATTCTAGCATCAAGTACACCTCATAGAATGAGAGCTTTAAGGAACTGAGCAGAGGAGTCTGGCTTTATGGGCAGAAAAGGTTAGAAGAAAGCAGAAACGGAGATGAAAAGCACACTGATAGTTTCAAAATTACTGTCCTTATAGACTTGAAACAGATGAGATTTCCTTATTTATTTATTTTTTTTTTACTAAACTGGCCCATTTCAAAGTTGAGTGCTGACTTTGTGGCACTCAGTAGAAGTGGTTCCATTTTTGTTTGGTCTCATCTGCTGGCACCTAGTGTAGGAGACTGTCCAAACCTGTGGCATTCCATGAACTTTGTTTCATAAACTAAAAGACCCATTGATTTGCAGTCAGATTTGTAGTGAATATGTATACCTTTAAAGATCATAAATATTTGTGCTCTTGACTTAGATAAATGTTTAATACTGCAGAGAATATTTACTGTTTGTACTGTTACCAATCATCCAAGGGTTCTTTTGCTCGATTGGGATGGAAATCATGAAATTGGCATTTCGCAAACAGGGTAAAAGTAGTTCCTCCAGTGAGAGGATGGAAACATCAACTCTCCCTCATCATAGACCTGTCAACTTTTGTTAGAGACAAAGAATTTCAGGATGTGTCCTTGAGATGCTTAGACAGAGTTAGAAAGTAAGAGAAAATAAAGAAGGAGTTTCAGCTTGAGGAGCAAAAGGAGGCATGACTCTGATGAAAAGGATCAGAGTGGCTTGTTCACAAAAGGATGGGACTAGCATTATGGCTTTGCTAGGGTGGGTGATAAGTATGGGACATTTCTTTTGCGGTAATAGGGATTGAACTCAACCTCCTGTCTGCCAGGCAGGCGCTTAAGCCACTGAGCCAAACTCCCAGCCCTCTTAGTTTTTTTTTTTTTTTTTTTTTTTGAGGCAAAGTCACACTATGTAGTTCAGGCCAGCCTTGCTCACACGTTGTAGCCCAAGTCAGCCTCAAACTCACAGCGCTCCACCTACCTCAGTCTCCCAAGTGCTGGGATTAAAGGCGTGCGCCCCCATGCCCGGCTCCCTCATGATTTAGGGTATTTCTTTCCTGTAGGATATGGAATATGGATTAGTAACTAATACCTTTGAAGACATTCTGATGTCCTCCCTGTTCCTGGTCCTTTCAATAAGAGTTAGGGGATAGAGAGGCTACATTTCACACACTGCTATCAAGGGGAATAGAGAAAAAGAAATATTTCCATTTTTCATGAGTCATGGATTAAGGCCTGAGAATCCACGAAGGTACCTGTCTTATTTTAGCCTCAGTCAAAACCTGGTAATAGGATATTTAAAAAGATTTTTAGAGCACTGTAACTGTAAAATGAACATCCTATTTTCCCTACTTCAGGCAACCACCATAATTTACCCCTTTAATCCTATTTATTAAAGATTGAACACAACTGAATGACACATTCCTTATGTCCCATTATTTGGCCAAATAAGTCCAACAAAAATGAAATTTTATAGTTTCATTTGTATGCTCTAAGCCATATTCCACTTTTAATGCAGGCTTTCTAATTAAGCAATGTGGGGTTTCTGAATGTTCATATATATTGAGACTGAAGTCCTAAGGTCGAAAAAGAATAGCCAGCACCACAGTAAACTCTTGTAGTAGGTTGCCACATCCTTCCTTGGAACAAATGATAAATGCAATAAAAAGAAATAGGGCTAGAGTGAGGAAGACTGAAGTTAAGTAACTTAGACTCCATTGAAAGGAAAATCCATTATAGAAAGTGAAATTACCCAGAAAGTTAGCAGCAGGACTTCTAGTTTGCCTAGCAAAAGGGACATTCTGAATTAAACATTAACATCAAATTGATCCAGTCCTGGTGATGTAATATTCAAAAAAATGAGCTTTACATAAATCATAATCTTTAGAATGTTGACTTCCTAGTGCCACGGGCATTTTAGTCCAACTTGTTCTCTGCCTGGATCAAAAGAACATTTACATTTTTTTAGGTAGTACAACAGAGGCTTTCGATTTCTCCTAGGGCCATTCCTAACAAAAAGTACAGTTTAGTTTCTCACTCTTATTCAGAGAACATAATCAGAATTTGAAACAGATTTGAATACAATAGCATTTGAAATGCAAGTAAAAAGGTAATTAAGGTGCAAAGAAGGATGTAAAAATATATGATTCTCTCAATACATCCTGAAATCTCTTTGGCTTGAGGACCTCAACCTTTCTGTTAGAGCCTATGCAGAATAAGTTGTGCTAATATAGAACACCTTAATTACCTTTTTACTTGCATTTCAAATGCTATTGTATTGTACAATCACAAAAACTTTAATGATTTACAATGCCACACATTAATTCCTCACTCAGATTACATGATGGAAAAATTACAAATTAGCTGTGGATCAGCTTCATGTACTGCGGCTTTGCTTAGCTGGGCTTGACACTGCCTTATTTTTCATATCTTCTTTTTCTGGCACTCTGGCTCAAGCACCACTTAAGGTAGGATCTGCCTTTTAATTAATAAAGCCTAACTAATGCAGAAATGACGTGGTACCACTCCAGTCTCTATTTTCTTCATCATCATCTCTGTCTCTATTTCTATCTCTCTATAGATACATATGTACATACAATATATATATACATGAATGTATATACATGATAATATACATATATAAAATATATAAGTGTATGTATGCTTCATTGCTCTGTTCATATACAATTTTACATGATTTACCATTATTGTTTTAAAGAAGTTAACACTTGTGAAAATAAAGCTTAAGGTTATGGGTCTATGATGATCATTCCTGTTTTGAAACCTGACACCTATAAAATGGGGATAGTAAGAGATTTTATGTTACTGTTTAAGGATTTTATGGGGGCTGGATAAGTTTGCTCACTAAATTTACAAGAATTCGCAGGCCTTAGCATTCAACAGACAAGACTCATTTACATTTTATTTTTGTACATACTATATAAATTAAGATAAAAATAATATGTTACAATCAGAAGTCTACAGGAATAGTTTCTCTGATAATTGGACATCTCTTGGGTTAAAAAATAAACCTCTTAAGCTTGTCTTCAGCAGCTGAGTTTAGCTTGTGGCTGAAATTAAAGGGAGATGATGCATGGACTCATGGGAGAAGGTACTGCTGCAAGTATTAGCATAATGAGTGCCTGAGAGTGTGCAAGTGTGTGTGCATAGGTGTCGGGGTGTGTGTGTGTGTGTGGCGTCATCTTAGATTCACCTTCCTCCCACCACCATCATAAAAAAGAGCAGGGATATATAAAACCAAAAGTGATGGAAGAAACACAAGGGAGGGAGCAGGCCTATTTGATCAGAGACAAAGAACGTACATCTCTGTTTTCTCCTAATTCCTTCCTTCCCCATTTCTCCCACAGGTGATGCTCATACGGAGCTCATATATAGAGACACTTCAAATCAGTGTCAAAGAGATGGATAAAAATATCTATGCAGCCCTTTACAAACCTCTTTTCATCCACTGTATATCTGTAGTAAGAGACTCTTGAATTGAAACATAGTGTCCCAGGTTTGAGTGTTTTGGAGCTTTAATGAGTGGACAATCTTCCTTAGATTCTTTTCCCCATCAGGACATAGTCACTCTTGAAACTACTGGAGAATAATATCACAAGAAAGATTACTATAAAATAACCGTGTCTGTTATCTCCAGATGTATTTGCTGAAAAGAGCTTCTTAAATAGAAAAATAAATCATCTCATTCATATGTAGAGATAGTTGGCAGAATAGCAAGATGTAGGGAAGTGAACAAAAGGCAAGAAGGAGATAATAATATTAGGGCAGGTGTCACGCAAAGGCAACATGAAGACCTGCTGAGATTTGCAGGGTATAATGGACTACTGGAAAAATGACTTAACACAACCCTGAAAAATAGTGAAAAATGTTTATAAATATGCAACTTTCATGACATGTACTAAAATTTAAATACACAATTCCTCAGAAGTGCAAAGAAGATGTAGCTTTATTCATTCTCATTAATATATATTTAAAGGTATTTACAGATTTGCTACACATATAATTTTTACATAGATGAATGACTGTGAATATATACATTTTTTAAATAACATAGGCAGGAAACTTTTTCCATGAGAGGTCAAAGAGTAACTATTTTCAGTTTTACAGACCATATGGTCACTGTTAGAACTACTTAATTACCATTGTATTGTGGAAGGAGCCATAAATAGTACACAAATGAGTGTGTTGTGTTTCAATAAAAATTTTCTTACCAAAACTGTGGGCTAAATTTGGCCCACAGGCTGTAGTTTGTCAATCTCTGTTTTAGATTTTTTTTTTATTTTACTCTTTACCTCTTTTTTCTCCCTTTCTTCCTCACATACTTGCCAACTACCTTTAATTTCATCCTGTGCATAAAACTCGTTAATAATATGTATATACTTCTATACTTTTCTTCATAAAATAGCTTTACATTTCCTTTTTATAACTCAAAAACCCTTGATCTACAGGGCAGTGGAGACATAAGAACTTAATTTTTACATTAATAGTCCTTTTATTTGTTAAGGCAAAAGTATCTAGTCACTGTAACAAACTTCTTAGTCTTAGCAGCTTTGCCCAACAAAATGATTAATTCTAATTCACATGAAGTATGATGCTGATGCTTATGACTGTGGGCAGCCTACCATGGGGTGATTCAGAGATTCTCTTTCCCTCCAACCATGGCTCTGTCATTTCTTGTATCTTTAGACTTATAGCTTCTGCTGGATCTTTTGCATCCCATTGATAGTTAAAAGAAGATACAGCGTAAAGAATAATATGGGAGCTTTTTAGGGGTCAAATCTAGAAATGAAATGTCTCTCTGCCTACATTCAATTGGTAGTCTGGCTACAAGTAACTAAAAGAGATGTTAGGAAGTATGCCCAGGCTGTGTGTCCAGAGATAAATTCCAAGATCCTCCATGTACAATGGGATTAGGTCTAAATAAATCTATTGTAAGTTTAAAATGCATTGAATACACTGAACCTTATGAACCTAGTCAACTAACAGAGTATATCCTAAAGCAGTAGTGGTGAACCTATGGCAAGAGTGCCACAGTGGGCTGTTCATTAACATTGAAAGCTCTAAAATGATCACCACCACTGCTTAAGAGCATTGGTTGCTTCCTCTCATGTCTGGAAACCTGGCTCAGAGCTGAGGCTTATCACTACTGTCCTGCTTTGCCAGAGAGGATCATACTACATGTGACTAGCCTGTGAACAGACACTAATTCAAAATTCAAACTGTAGTTTTATTGTCTGCTTATCCTTTAACACCATTGTGAAATAAAAAATGTAAGTCAAAGCATGGTACAGAGACTATATGTATATGGTTTGGTAGACAATTCTTTCCCCTTGTTTGAAGAGTGATTTGAATGCTGGAATTCAACTCTGTCCTTTATGTTTTCCTCATTGTTAAGATCTAGCTCAAATATTAACTCCTCTCTGTAGTCTTCTCATATGCTTCATGCAGGATTAATAGTTTTATTCATTTACCACAGTATTAATTTGTTATTTATAGCTGGGCATGGTGGCGCACGCCTTTAATCCTAGCACTCAGGAAGCTGAGGTAGGAGGAGCGTTGTGAGATTGAGGTCGGCTTGGGCTACAACGCGAGCACAAGGCCGGCTTGAGCTACATAGTGCGACCCTGCCTCAAAACACTAGGGCTGGGAGTTTGGCTCAGTGGCTTAAGAGCCTGTCTGGCAGGCACGAGGCTGTGAGTTCAATCCCTGGTGCTGCAAAAAAAAATTATTATTTATATTTCAGGACATTTGTATCTCTTTATTTCATAGTCACAATATTTTATATTAGTTTGTCTACCTTTCTGTTATGGCTTGTACTTAGATGTTTCCCCAAAACCTCATGTGTTCATAGGTGGGGCTTTTTGGAGCTGCCGGATCTAGGGAGTGTGATGATGAGATCAAGGGTGTGTGGTACTAAATTAGTCCACTGACTGGAATTAGCAGAGTTCTCAAACACCACCCAAAATGCTGGTGGCCTGGGTCAGATAAAATGAAAAAGCAGGTTGGCTGCAGCTGCTGCCTTCTGCCTGCCATGCCATGAACTGTTTATGCTCAGTGATGCCCCAAACCTCTACAAACTGTGAGCTGAAATAAGCTTTTTCTCCTTTAACTTTCTGTGTTGAGTATTTTGTCTCAACAAAAAGAAAAGTAATTAAGAAAAGCACCATGATTGGCTACACAATTTGTGAAATCAATATTAGTGATTTTGTTAAAATAATTTGATTTTCCTTACTTTTAAGAGATGTATGGCACAAAGGCTGAGTTTTGGAAACAATTCTTTTGGTTGAATTACTATCTATACTTACAAATTTGCTCATATTTTCTGTGCCTTGATTTTATAAACTATAAAATGGAGATAATAAGACTAGTACCTACCTAATATGCATTATTGTTGTAAAGATCAAATAAGATGATACTCACAAAATTCTTAGAACAGTTCCTGGAGTGTAATAAGCATTATGGAAGTGCTTAATAAAATAAATATTTATAAAAAATATATTTTACCTGGCCAACCGAACTCAACCAGGATTCTGGCATTTCTAGTAGTAATTTTATCATAATGTAAATCTGATTTTGAAAGAAGAGTTTCCCATCTGCATTATTTAACACTAAGACCACTTCTCAATTGTTTCCTGCAGGTCTAATATGGTGTCAAGACAAGCCACCACATCTTTATTGCAAAGCTTTCAAAAAGGCAAATGACAGGTCTTCAAGATAGAAGTCAGCAGCAAGCCCCAGCCTCTCCCGGACCTGGAATTGAGACATTTGACAAAGAACTACTTAGTGAGTAGAAAGAGATGAAGTACTCAGAGATTTAAGAAAGAACTGACAGATATTGTGAAAGGAAATGGAACTGCTCAAAAGGAAAGAACAACTGGGATAGGGTAGAAAGAGAAAAGAAAGGGGAAAATATATATATATATATATATATATATATATATACATAAGAGAGTTAAGATAATTGTACTATTGATCCTATTAGTTCAGAGAAAGAAACTGTGATTGTTTATATTGCTTGATCTGCTTTGCATGACTTTATCTTGTAATGTGAACAACTATTTTGCAGATAACAATATGCAATATAGTGACTATTGTTAATTTCCTATTAGCTTGTTTCAAAATCCTTTATCAGTTCTATTCTTTTGTTTTGTTTTTATTGTTTTTTCTTTTAATCTCTTTAAAATAAAAAAGAAAGAATGGACAGGGACACTGAAATTCATGAAGGGAAAGAAAACAACCCAGAGTAAATAATGAAGTCTGGAACTCTAGTCTAGACTCTTGGGGAGGAGTACCTGTTTCTGCAAACATAAGTTAAGCCTGTAGGGGAATGACCGGCCCAGTGATAAAAAAAACAAATAAAAAACAAAACCAAAAATGGTTTGGCAGCGCTAGCCCCAGAAAAAAGGTGTGACTACCATGTGGAGCTTTGCTCTAAAAGTGACTCTTTCTACATGGCAGGATAGCTTTGGAGAAGAAGTCCACTGCAGCACTCATCATATTTAGGAGAGGTATAATGGAGACCCATTTTGAGAAAGAGTTCATTGTTTAAGACTGAGCTACTCTGAGAATCAGAAGTCACAGAACAACTACAAATTTGAAGGAGTTTTAGAGTCACCCTTCCACAGTGACTGAGTAGGAGACAGCCATAAGAAGGAGTTGTAGAAATGGAGAGAGCTAGTTTCAGACTCCCTGAGAAGTTTGTAGAGATGGAGAGTGCTAGTTACAGACTCCCTGAGAAGTTGAAGCAATGTGAACCTCAGGTTATGGAGGACAGAGTAGTCAGCACTAACATCCTCTACAGTGAGGAGCCAGGCATCTCATGTGTGGTTTTCTGAGGGAGCAGGGACTGAAAGCACTGGAATTGAATCCAGGAGACTGGTGTACTCCACTTGCTGCCTCCTTCCCACACAAAACTCAGTGGTCTGTTGGCTTTCTACACCTGTCATTGTAACCAGGGATACACCTCTGCTTGATCATTTGTCACATCCCTGGGTGTATGGATAGAGGGTCCTCTGGAACAAGCAGGGCATCTCATGAGTCCACAGCCCACAAAGTTAGTTGGGGATAGAAATGGCTCAGAGCATGCAGAAAGACACAAACACTAAAAATGTCTGGAGTGAATACAGGTATGAGGCAGACAACATGCCATTGACTGACCCCATCCAAAGGGAATTGTAGGGTTTAGGACTTAGCATTTTCACAACAAAAGCCTATGAAGTGGGTGTGGAAATACAACAGGTACCAGTTGTGACTATCTCTACCCCATATCTGGTGGATTTCCATAGTACTACAGGTCCTGGAAAGAAATTACCCATCCAAACAACTTGAAGGAGATTTTGGGAGACTTATTCTCTTTTTGCTTTCTACTTTTATTACTTTGCTTTGTACTTGTTCTTTTTTTCCTTATTTCTTTTTTCTTGTTTATTTTTCTTACTTTTGCCTAATTCTATTTATGTTTTGACTCTTTAATTGGATTTTATTATCAGTCTTCTCTTTCTCACTTTATTTTTTCCTTTTGTTTTGTAAATTTTACTTCTTTAAATTTTATTTTATGTAACCATCCATTCATTATGATTATTATTAAACTTTATTACCATTTACCATTTTCATTTACTCTATATTATTATCATTGTTGCTTTCTTTTGTGCTATTAACTGTGGTATGGTTATTGCTTTTAAATGGTTATTACTGTATGTCAGTATTTGGTTTTCTTTGTGTGGCTGACATTACTATAGTTCATTTTCTCCTGCCTGACAGGCACTGGAGATCAAGTCCCCAAAAGAAGGCTGGACATTATATAGACACTTGATTAAAAGTGGAAGAGATATGCACCACAGCAGATATGCAAATGTCAATATATAAACAAAAAGGTGAAAAAACAAGGCAACATGACTTCTACAAATGTCTATAATTCATCAGTATCTGAATGCAAAGATATCGAAAAGAATGAAATGCCAAAGAATGTAAAAGTGATTTATAAAATGATTAATAACTTTAAAGAGGGTACAGTTGAGAAAGGATACAATTAAACATCTGCATGAATTAAGGAAGACAATGCAGAATATGAATAAAAAATTAAAACAAGATATTCTAAAGAAGAACCAAACAGAAACCCTAGAAACGAAAAAGCACAAAAAGTCAAACAGAAAATTGATTAGAAAGGCCTACAAACAGAGAATTTCAGATCTTGAAGGTAACGTTGAGGAATTATTGTATGCATACACTAGTACAGAAAAATAAATAAGAAATTATGAAAGAAATATCCAAAAACTCTGAGGAATGATTAGAAGACAAAACTTATGAATTTTTGGTGTAAGAGAAGGCACCGAGGTTCATACTAACGGTATAGAAAATCTATTTAATAAAATAGTAACAGAAAGCTTCTCAAATATTGGCAAAGATATAGATGCTCTGATAAGGAGACATTTAGAACACCAAACAGACATGAACTGAAAAGAATCTCCCCAAATCACATTATAGTTAAAATGGGAAGGATAAAGAGCAAGGAAAGAATATTGAAAGCTACAAGGGAAAACTGCCAAGTCACTTATAGAGGCAAAACCATCAGAATACCTTTAGGCTTTTCTGCAGAAATTCTAAAGGCCAGAGGGGCATGGAATGATGTATTTCAAGCCTGAAACAAATTGCCAACCTAGATTACTACATCCAGCAAACCTAGCCTTCAAAATTGATGGAGAAATACTTACCAAAAAATACATGACCACTATGCCACTATTGCAGAAGATATATTAAGGAATTGCATTGTATACCTGGAAAATGAGGAATAGATAAGTTTTGACAATGAGGAAAGAGTCAAATATTAGAAAATAGCAAAATAAGAAATATTCACACATATCTTTCTATGAATGCACATTGACACCATAATGTTAAGTGAAAAAAATCAAGCATACAAGATTAATATTGCAAGATTTCTCTTATTTAAGAAGCACAAGGTATAAATAAAGTGCAAAATAAATGATATATAATAGTAAGTAAGAAGATATTTCTTTTTAAAATGGGTAGGGAATCAAGAGATGGAGGGAAGAGGAGGAAGGTGAGAGAGTGGGATTAAAAATAGAATTCAGCCGGGAGTTTGGCTCAGTTTCTTAAGCACCTGCCCTGACAGGCACGAGGTTGTGAGTTCAATCCCCGGTGCCGCAAAAACAAAAAAACAAACAAACAAAAAAAAAATTATCACTTCTCGGCCTTTTGGCTAAGATCAAGTGTAAAAATAGAATTCAGATGTGCTATATACATGCACTAACTCCCTACAAGGAACGCAATCATGATGTAATGCAAACATGTATTAATAAAGATAAAAACTGATACACTGGGGGCATGCTCTGCCTAGCCCCGCCCTCCAGAGGCTTTAAACTCCTCTCAGCCAGATACAAGATCCTGATGGTGCCACACTCTGGGGTGCACTCCCCCTATCCTCCTGGGTCCCAGAGATTCTGAACTCCATTCAACCAGACAGAAGGTCCCAGCACCACACTCCAGGAGTGAGTCCTCTCTAGCCGCACAGAGGATCCAAACTCTGCTCAGCCCAGTGTCCCAGAACAATATGCCAGGGGAATACCTGGCCAGCCTCACAGGGCACAGAGGTACTGAGTCTAGCCCAGCCCAGAGCCCCAGAGCTGCTCATCAGGAAGCAGCCAGCATAGCAAAGCGATCTTGGACAATTTGAGCTCCTCCCATCAGAGCATGAGGCCCCAACTCCATAGTTCAGGGGTGTGGCCACACAAAATGTCCTGGAGGTGAACACCCCTTAGCCAGGAGCAAGGCCGCAGCACCATATGCTGGGGTGTGCTCTTGCTAGCCCTGCACTCCAGAGGCTCTGAACTGCTCGCAGACATATGCAAGGTCCTGGTGGTGCCACACTGTGGGGTGCGCTCTGCCTAGCCACCTGGGTCCCTGAGATTCTGAACTCCATCCAGCCAGGCAAAAGACCACAGTACCACACCCTGGGGGTGTGTCTCTGCTAGCCACCTGGGTTGCAGAGGTTCTGAACTCTACACAGCCAGGTTCTAGGCCCTGGAAACAAACTCCAGGGGTGTGCTCCTGCTAGCTGGAGGGAGGATACAAGTTTTACCCAGCCCCGCATCCCAGATCAACCCAACAAAGTACATCAGGGGAACACACAGCCAGCTTCACAGGAAACAGAGCACAAGGATCCAGTACCATAGTTTGGGGGTGTACCCCAGGTAGCCACAGGGATATTGGAGGATTGAAGCTCTATCCAGCACAGTGTTTCAGTGCAATCCATCAGAAGGCTGCCTGCCGAGCCACACAGGTCCCAGCGATAAATGACAAAACACAGGAGCAAGATGCAGGCTCAGTCCTCCAAACCACTGAGAACAAACCCAAGAGACACTGAAATGGGGACACTGGGAATCACACAACTGAACTTTCTGAAATGATAGCAACTGAAGTAAAGAAACAACTCCATGAAGCTATAGAGAAAATCAGATCAGAAAAAATCTCTCAGCTAAAAAATGAAATGACAAACGTTATGAAAGAAATACTGTGTGTATCTAAAGGACGTCAAGATAAAAAAGTAGAAGAATATAAGAAAATGACGGAAACTTTGAAAGAACAAAATAAGACACAATTATACTGAATGAAACAGATTCAAAGGGAAATTCAGGAAAGTAAAAATTCCATCGAAAGATGACAAAACCATTTGAGCGCAGCTGAAGATAAAGTCTCAGACCTTGAACACAGCATGGAAGCTAATGATCACACAAAAAAAGAGCTCTTAAAAGTAACAAGAAATAAGGAAATAACAATTCATCAACTGCAAGATGATGCCAAGAGAAACAGTATAAGAAAGAGCAAGGGTCAATACTTATGACTGACGAAGACTATTTGCAGCAATAGTAGCAGAAAATTTTCCAAACATGGGAAGAGAATCTGATATACACATAAGTGAGGCATACAGAACCCCAATTAACCATAACCAAAATAAATCTTCACCCAGACGTATAACGATTAGGATATCAGAAATTTAGCACTAGAACAGAATGCTAAAAGTTGTCAGAGAAAAGAAAGAGATCACTTACGAAGGAAAGCCTAACAGAATTATGGCAGACTTCTCAACACAAACCTTTAAGTTAAGAAGAGCTTAGAGTGAAGAATTTCAAATTCTTAAAGAAAACAACTTTCATCCTAGATTGATGTATCCTGCAAAACTATTTTTAAAAATTGATGGAGAAATAAAATACTTCCATGACAAAGAACAACTGAAGACATTTATGGCCACCAAACGAACACTATAGACAGTACTGAAAGACACTCTAGAAAGAGACAAAGATAACTCCAACCCTAAGAACAACAGCAAAAGGAAACCACTAAGCAGGGCAAACAATTAAACACAAAATGTAGAAAACCAACAGCTGAAAGATAACGTGACAGGGATAAGTCAGTACATATCAGTTATATCAATCAATGTAAATGGTCTCAACTCACCAAGAAAAAGATACAGACTGTTAGAGTGGGTTAAGAAACAAAATCCAACAATATGCTGTGTACAAGAAACACATATAACTCAAAAGGAAATTCACAGACTAACAGTCAAAGAATGGAAAACAATACTCCATGCAACAGGAACACAGAAAAAAGCAGGGGTAGCTATTATGTTTGCAGACAATAAGAACTTCACACCCAAAATAATCAAAAGCAATAAAGAAGGTCACTACATACTTGTTAGGGGAAAACTTCAAGAGGAAGAGATTACAATCATAAATATATGTGCACCAAATATTGGAGCACCAAACTATGTAAGACAAATGTTAATAGACATGAAAAACCAAATAAACAATAATGTATTTATAACAAGGGACCTTAACACCCCATTGTCACAAAGAGACAGATCAACTTAACAAAAAATCAGCAAAGACATAGCAGAACTGAATCAAACTTGTGAACAAATGGACGTAGTAGATGTCTACCGAGTATTCCACCCATCAACATCAGAATACACATTCTTCTCAACTGCACACGGGTCATTCTCTAAATAGATAATATACTAGCCCAGAGAACTTGCTTAAGTAAATGCAAAGGAATTGAAATAATTCCATGCATATTATCTGACCATACCAAAAAAACAATCGGAAACGAATGACAAAAAACCTACAATAGCTGCATAAACACATGGAAATTAAATAATACTCTCCTAAATATCCAATGGGTCACAGAAGAAGTTAAAAAAGAAATTAAAAAATATCTAAAACTGAATGAAAATGCAAATACAAATTATTGGAACCTGTGGGATACAATAAAAGCAGTCCTCAGAGGGAAATTTATAGCCATAAACTCTCATATCAGAAAAACGGAAAGAACACACATAAACAACCTAATGCTGTATCTCAAAGACCTAGAAAAACAAGAGCAAGTCAAATCCAAAGCCCAAAGAAGGGAGGAAATTATTAAGAGTAGAGCAGAAATTAATGCAATTGAAACTAAGAAAACAATACAAAGAATTGATGAATCGAAGAGTTGGTTCTTTGAAAGAGTAAATAAAATTGATAAACCTCTAGCCAACCTTATCAAGAAGAGGAAAGAAAAAATTCAGATCCATGCAATAACAAATGAAAAGGGTGAAATCACTGCAGACCCTATGGAAATACAGAGGATCATCAACACCTGCTTTGAAAAACTTTACTCACATAGATTCGATAACACAGAAGAAATGGACAGATTCCTAGG
>RJWM01020361.1:0-37306 GCA_004363535.1 Dasyprocta punctata
TATTATTGACTTTTATGTTGCTGGAATAAAATACATGACTCCTGAATTTAACACTTTCACAACAGAGCCATAATTTGAATGTCTTGCTGCTAGGTGGCTCGAACCACAAGTTGTAAATGAATGATGGTCCCACTGGGTGGATTTTTATTAATTTTATTAGTAATCAAGACTGATAAAAGTGGTTACATCCATTTGTACCACCACAGGTAGAAGCTGCCCAATGGGACCATCACACATGTACCCTCAGTAGTTTAAGCCAGTGGGAATCTGTTAAAAGAAGAGAGGTTTATTTTGACTCATGGTTTCAGAGGATTCAGTCCATAGTTGTGTGGCTCCAAAGCAGAAGTGGCAGGCAAAAGCATGGAGAAGGAATGCTACTCAACTCATCATAACCGAGAGAGATAGAGGTAGAGGTAGAGATAGAGATAGAGATAGAGACAGAGAGAGGGAGAGAGAGAGAGATCAACCCTCTCAGATTATACTCCAGTGACCTACATCTGCCAACCAGAACTTGCCACCTAATAGCACATTCAACTACAGAATCATCAGTCAATTAATCCATTCTTGAGTATAATGTCCCCATGATCCAATCACCTTCTGAGAACCCTACCTCTAAACACACAAGAATTTTGGGGAACATTTTAGATCTAAACCATGATAGTTAAGGTAAGCATTAGTAACCTTATTTATAGATAAGGATGCTAAGGTAAACAGAGTCCACTATTTCCAGTTTGAAAGGTGCAGGTGATGAGAAGCACATGCCTAAGACACTCAGTAAAATACAGATAAAATTAAGATCCAAGCTCAGATCCCTGAATCTTAGGCCTGTGAATTTTATACCCAACTTCAAAAATTGCAGTTGATTCCTAGGAATTATAAGAATTTCAGGAATGAGATATCTCTAAATATATCTTTGAAACTGATGAATAATCTCCCTTCCTAAACTCTAAATAATATTCCCCCAGCTTCTTAAATTTTATTGACTTAAAACAATAAAAATTACTGGGATTGGTGGTGCACACCTGTAATCCCAACATGAGGATGGTCATGAGTTTGAGGCCAGTTTGGGTGACATAGTGAGTTCAGTACCAGCCAGAACTACATAGCAAGACTCTGCCTCAAGAAAACAACACAACAACAACAACAACAAAAAGTCAGTGAATTTATGTGGATTTTAAGGTGTGATCTCTGAAAGAGCTTGCTCTCCTTTCACCCCATTCTGAAGCCTGATTATACCTACTCTCCTGTTTTATTTTCCTATTCCACATTTGTTTTCAATGGGTTTAAATAGTTTGAAATTCAACAGACAAAAAGATAAAAATCCAGTGAAATTCTTTCTCTCACTCCACTCTCCAGTCACCAATAGGCAGCACTCAGTTTCTCTCCCAAGAAGTAATAAAATGCTCCCTTTCAGGTGTTCCTGCAGAGAAAATAGATTTACATGTCTCTAGCTCCTATTTGTGCAACCATCACTAGCATACTGCTGTTTTTTGTGCTTATCTTTACTGGCTGTACCTAAAGTACCTATTATGTGCCCTGCAAGTTCATTGTGCTTGCTTGTATTTCTTGCTATGGTTATAGTATATCCTGATGATGGGCATTTGCACTATTTCCAAACTGTTGCTATTAAAAGCAGTGTTTCGGTGAATAATCTCATGCGTTTGTCATAGTTCCTAGAAGTAGATTTTGGAACACATGCTACATACATTTGTAATTTCAAAAGATACAGACAAATTGCCCTCTGTAGAGACTGTATCAATATATACTCACACAGCAATCAGTTCCTATATCTCTTGGCTCCATTTATTGTGAATCCTGCTTCTGGCTGTCACCTGCATCATCTTTATAAAGCCAAAGCAGTGAGGATGGCAGCATTCTCTCAGCTCCACAGGCCAAGGTAGGCGATGCCAAGTAACTCTCACTAATGTTGGTAGTGACTTTCGTGTTGCTAAATCCAGTGGGCACTTTGGTTTTGATCTTACTGACTCTCACACTCTTGGCGTTGCTAACTCCTTCTTCCTATTTGATTTTCCTTCTGTTTCTCTAGCTGATACATGGTTTCCTTTGCATTTTATTTTTCTTTTCATATGTGCTATGTGATAATTTTCAATTTTGCCTGCATATTAGAATCACCTGGGAAGCATTTGAAAATTCAGATGCTCAGGTCACATCTCGTACCAGTTCAATTATAAAATCACCTATAGAGGTGGAACCCAGAACTCAGCATTTATAACATTCTCCACATGCCTCCACAACATAGATGGAGAGAAATTTCATTAAATAATGAACTTCATAGAGTTTATTCCATTTCTCTTCTCTTATCATTAAATTACCTCTCATACAATTTGCATGCATGCTCACAGATTTAATTACCGCCTAGGTACAGATGACTTACATGTTCATACCTCTATCCTAGACCATTCCTGTGTGCTCTGTATGGAGCCAACTTAGCATCTCTTTTTTAGATACTTAAGCTCAGTGGTCCAAAAATAACCTCATGACCATCACCCCTCAAACATGATGGTTTTTGTTTTTTCCATTTCAATGAACGACTCTACTGTCCATTCAATCGTACAGTTCTTCTTCCTTTCTTAATTCAGTCATCTTATCAGCAATGTAGTAGCCTCCTCCCTGATCGATCTACTTATTCTATAGTCTTTAAAACACATTATAGTTGGAGTGGTGACTTCAAAATTACATTTGTTCATAACATACCTCCTTATTTTACTGCAAACCCTCGAGTGGCTTTTCCTTGGCTGTGGTATAAAGGCACACGCGTTGCCCTACAATGCCACCCTTGGCTGAGCTCCTGCTTGCCTTTGCAGCCTCTTCTATCCCCATGACCCCAATACAGTTTATTTTCTTAGACACCCAGCCTTCCCTAAGTTTTTAGTATGTCTCACTTTTCTTTTCCCAAATGGTCCTTGTATATGTTCACTCCACTCCCAAAATATTTTTTTCTGTTCTTACTTTAATTGACTCCTTGTCTTACAGATCTTGCAGATATCAGTTCATGGATGTCTTCCTAGAGAAAGCTTTCTCTTGCCTTGAACAGTAGGCTAAAACAGAGCTTCCTTTGATAAACCCCCATGATCTCTGATATCTTTTCATTTATAGTTGTTGCATGTTTACAATTGCACATTGTCTTATGTGATCATTTAATTAATGCTTCTTTCCACGTTTGGACCATAAGCTCCTTAAAAGCAGAAAAGATGGTTCTCGCTTTTTGCCATTATATTCTCAAGGTCTCATACAATGCCTGGCATCATTTAGTAGGTGCTAATATATGCTAAAATATAAGCTAGCTTCAGAAAGTTTCAAATCAAGAAGATGAAAACCTTAGGAGTCATAGTCTGACATTCACCACTTGGTGACATGGTTTAGGGGTTGAATGTCCCCCTAAGGTTTGTTATAGGTTTGGTTCCCAGAGTGGTGCTTTTGGGAGGTGGTGAAATCTATAGATGGGAGGGTATAATTAAAGATTTTTAAGTCACTGGGGTTATGTTCTTGGATGACAGTTGGTGTGTGACCTTTTGGTAGTTCTCAAGTGTGACCTCTTGAGATATTGAGAGAAGATTATCATTAAAGGAGCAAGATTGGACCTACTTGTTTTCTTTCTCTCTGTCCTGGTTTGGGATGTGATCGTTTTGTTCCTTGGTATACTATTCATCATCTGCCACCAACCATGGGTCCCCAGTCAGAGCCAGGGCCTGGACCTGCTCCATGCTATTTGGACTTTGAGCTTCCCAAATGTGAGCTAAATAAATCTCTTTACCTCAGATAAATACCTGTGTCAGAAATGTAAAGCTGACTTTTACCACAGGTAAGTTCAGCATGGTCCCACACTGCCATTAGCTCAGAAGGACAATTCCAGCAGCAGCCTCAGACCTCTGACCCCATAAGGGACATTTTACCTCTGACCATCTCCATTGAGTCAGTTGGCAGCTCCTTCAGAATGAGAGTTATCAATGAAAATCATTCGCATTTAATAACTTCTAACGGCACTACATAAATACTTGAAAAAATATGAAGAAGTGTTTACAGTAGCTGCATCTCATAAGGGAGATTTACAGGACTATTAAAAATTATTAGACTTCTTCCACAACTGAGCAGCTTTCACAAGCAGCACTGCATGGCTTCATATCCAGGCTCTGCAGAATGTTTATTTTCATGTTTTCAAAATACTATATTTCTTCCACCATTAAATTTTATCTCAGTGGCATTGTTTTAAAGCACCAATTTCCCCAACTCTTCTGATCTTGTAATTCGGCTTCAAAATATGTTGCTTTAGGAACCCTCTGAAGACCATGTAGGTCCAGTGCATGGCTGCGGGAACTGTGCTGAATAATGCACGAGGCTTCTGAGGATTGCAGGGATATAAATGTGTGTGTCAGGGCTCTAGGCCTGCGGGCGGATCATTGGCTAAGACTTCCTGGTAAAGGTGGGATGCTTTCACTATAAGCATGAGAGCAAGGAACCAGTATTCCAGTGTGCTTCTGAGATAGGGTGGGCCATGGAGACATAGGACACATGCCTTTAATTCACCCGTGACATGTGCATTACCAACACATACAGAATATGAACTCAAATGTTTCTGTATTACAGTGTTTGCTGCCCTTTGCACATCCCAGTATTGTCATAAAATGGTGTTCTTCCTTGAAAAGTTGACCCCCCCAGACAAAGTAAAAGCTACTGAAGCAGAAGAGAGTATCCTTGTGTGGTGATATGATGCTGTTTCTGGTCCAGACTTCACTTCAGAGCAGAGACAATTAGAACCATGTGAGATGGAGGCTGTCTCTTGTGTGTTGAAATGTGTATGATAACAAGGATTGAGAGTTTCTGTTAACAGGACTTAATATCCGCATAGTCAGCTCTCAAGAGTTTTCCAGTCTTTTTTTTTAACCTCTTTGTCTTGGCCTCTGTTATTCTTTCTAGCCCCTCATCCCAGAACAAATGCCACCCACCCCCCCTTTAGAAGTGTTTCCTCCACATTGGGGTGTTTCCCTTCTCAGATTTCTGAGCAGGCCTTGGGCTTTGTCTCTAGGTCCCTGGGTACAGCCTTACTGTTCAGAAGGTGAGATGCACTCAAATGTCTACCTGATGAGTCTGGCTATTCCTATTTAATCCAATCCCTGTTAATTGGAGGGAATATGAGTGCAGCATGGTGACATTTTCTGATTTTTCAAGTGGATTTCTTTATAAAGTTTTTAAAAATAATTTTTATATTGTGGAAATTTTAAATTTCTGCAGTGGTCACCAGCCTTCATGAGGCTTTTGCCCTCGTGAACCTCCTTCCTTCTCTTTAGGCACTGATCATATTCCCTGAGCCCCTTTCTTAGCTTCAAAGTCTAATTGAGGCAAAGGCAGCATTAAAAATCTCAGGAAAGACTCGGGAGGCAGAGGCTGAACAACTAGGGTATAGCAAGTAAAAATGGGCAGGAACCTTAGGTTCTGTAGTTTGGTGTCCTCCCCTTCCAACTATCCCCATAGTGATAATCTGCCCAATATTTCCTTGCTGTAAAATTATTAATACAGCTATTTAGGAGCTATGGAGAAGGAGCTGTAAAGAAAGCGACATTGGGGAATTCCATGTCTTCCATGCACTGGAAGAGTCTCTGTACTGAGGACTGTACTAACATAGAGGTGGTTAGAGTCTATGGTGGGCTCTATTCTCTGCTTCCTTAATGAGGAGATGACAATTGGTTGCCAAGCCCAGTGTCAGCCACAGCACTACAGCTCCTCAAAGCCTCAGTTACATACACCTGCACTGGGTTAATCCTATGCTTGCTGGCCCCAAATACAGGGTGAGCGCTTGACTACCCGGGCAACCATCAGTATCCAGCCCCATTCATCAATTAAACCTCAGTTGGGGCGGGAATGTCAATCATAATTCGCACAGCCTTGCCAGGTCCTGACCTATCAATGGTAAATCAAGATGAGGAAAATGGTTTATTCAAGGTAATCCTATTTAAACTAGGTACAGTTTCTACATATCCCATTGGTCCCATTTACAGAAGAAGGGACTGTGAATGGAATCCAAAGCCCGCACACAGAGAACTGCTAGGAACTTTGCCTGGAGGCACAGTGAAGCTGTTTCAAGGATTGCCTAGACTTTCATCTCCATGGATTTAGCCTCCTTTGGGATTACTTAGCAAGTCTTACTGAAGGCTGGGTAGACGGCTCTCCCTCATTGACACAGGTGCCCTTCAAGAATGGGCTGGAAGGAGTGTTGCTAGGGACTGGGAAGTATCTTAGCCAGAAGCAGGTAAAAGACTTTAAAAAATGCTTGCCCACAAGGTGATCCTAAGCTCCCTTTGGTTCCCAGTATTTTCTTGAGAAGGAAGATGATTTCTGTATGTGTGAGAATTCTGTCTTAACTATTATAGATCTGGAAAGGATTTGAAAGTAAGGGGACAATCTACAGTGTCAAGATTTTCTCTCATGAGTATGAGGTTACTCTAGACCTGTGTAGTCTCTGAGTAGCCAGAGCTGCTGATTCATAGCAAGATTCATCCTGACTCTCCCCATGGTGTCCAAGTACTCTCTAAACTCTCTGAAACTGTACCTTTGACGTCATCTCTAACACACCCCCACCTGCCCCAGCCCAGTGCTGTGGGGTATAAGGGTGTAGTGTGTTAATGTTTTTTAATCACCCAGATTGGAACTGCTGTATTTGATTTTTAGCCAGGATTCATTTTTCCCCATATCCTCACTGACTTCTCAATGATACAAGTCTCTGTTCAAATGTCCCCTCCTTAGAAAGATCTTTCTTGATAATGTTAAATAAACTCTTGGGCTCTTGTTTTGTTTCTTACACAACTTACTTCCACTCCCAAATTCTCATTTAATTTTTACTTGTTTGTCTGTCTTCTCCATGGAAGCAGGACCTGGTTGGTTATGGTGGTTGATCAAGCTGTCATTTATGATCAATAATCTGATACGAGGAAAGAGGACACTTGTTATTTTATATGATATAGCCAAAGTTATATTAGCAGAAAAAATTGTCAAGAACTGAGATTAAAGTCTCTGGGATTTTACCCTACTTGGAAGATCAAATGTTAACTTGTCACAATTTTGTGGATATTGGCAGAATGTACGAGACCTCTCAGTCAGAAGCAAAAACTTACAGCAATGGCAAGTAGCCCAGGTGCCAACTTTTTCTTCAAAAGTTTCATAAGTCCCAATTTCCACATGATGACAAGATCCAGGTGACAGCTGCACATTCAGCAGATGTTCCACAAAAAAAGGAAGCCTGAGTTTAGAGAACCTGATCACTGGAAACAGAAGTAAGCAAAGCTGGTGTTTGCTCCAGAGCAGGGCATTTTCTTAATCTTTTTTGCAGTTCACTAACAGTGACCCTCTTAAAGATCTTTCAGAACAGAGGCAATCAGACATATAGAAACATGGGAGAAACAACAAGAGTGTGTTTCTTTGCAAACCCAGTGAAAGTTCTGTAGGTTGTGTTTCCAAGTATAATATGTAACTTATTTGCTTTAGATACTTAGGACCAACCAAAGAAAAAGCAAAATCAAGCAGATTGCAACCCAGACTACATTACCTTATGCCTTCTCTGATCAGTAGTGGAACATGGCAGGGGAGATAAGCCAAGCTTGGGGCCAGAAATGTGCTGGACAAGAAAAGATTCACTTCTGGAACATGTGTGAAAGACTTGGTAAAGGGGGAAATCGGGAGAGTCGTGAAGAGAGAAATGGAGGAAAGAGGGCTTTGGAGGATGGAAGGAGTGAAAGTGTGTACTGTGTTTGATTAAGGATCAATATCTAAATTTTCACTTTGTTTATTCTGAGTTTTATCATTTGAAATTTATCCAGTTAATTCAATCATCTCCAAAATTCTGAGGATGAAGGGTAAAACAGTGAGAGGTAGTACCGTTTCATGGCAACCTCAGCTGTTTTTGGTGTGGGCAGTAGGAGGGTGAATCCCTACAGGGAGAGGAATGATAGTTCTGTTTGCATTTATTTCTCTGTTCTTCCAAAAAAAAAAAATGGAGAGAGAGCATGACAGATCCATAAACTGAAAGGGATCCTTGAGAAGCACCTGAATTACAGGTGAGTTTTTTTGACTATAGTATACGGAGTAGGCCCAAAGAGAGCAGCCTATAAATATAAGGTAGGGCTCAGCAAAGTGTGAGGTTGGATAAAAAGTTTGCTTCTGATATAGTAATTTCAAGGTATCCATGAACTCCTGAAAGAGTCTGACACTTCCTCATTCCTGGAAATCACTGAGGACAGGGCTGGCCTTTTTGAGAAGGGACGGGAACACAAGGAAACGATTTGATAGTCTGTAGTCTCTGTTTTTAGGAAACATTTATTGAGCTCCTCCCCACTCCTCAGATTATTCCTGGAACTCAGGATCCTTGCTTTTGGGGCTGAGCATGTTCTCCCATGTGAGACTTCAGATAACACTCAACCAAGATCCAGCTGAGAAAGCTGAGAGGGGAGCAACGCACCCAAGCAGCATGAGAGAAGCGAGGGAGCTTCTTGTCACATGCAGCAGCATGAAGCAGGCGGAGGCTCCATTCACGGGGAAGCAGCACGCATCCTTATTCTGCTGTGAGCAGTGTAGCATGCCCAGCAGAGCTACATGTTGTGTCAAACTGCTTTATAATAATCTTTAATAACAAACAGCCAGGGCATTTCGAGTAGTGCCAAATGGGCTCTGAAGTGGAAAAAAGGAGGCTGCTTCTGAGCATGGCAGCTTTGCCACCTTCCCACTCGCAGGGCACTGAGGGAGTAAGAGACAGACAAACACCTCTAATTGCCCTGCCTTTGGGCCAGATACTGTTAGTGAAAAATAAGATCTTCACGTTTGGAATTTGGGTGCTGGATTTTGCTATCAGTTGTGGTGTGGGCATGGGGCCAGAAGGGAGCGATGGGGTGGGACAGGGTTGGGACACAGGCACAGGGTGAGGTCTTGGCTGCCAGCTTGTCATGGGGAGAGTCCTACAGCCAGGCAGCAGCACGGAGACAGCAGGAAGAGTCTGCTAATTTTTGAATTCTTTGGTTTGAAAATTTTCCTGAGTTTATATTCAAAAGAACTTTTCACCTAGTGTCACAGTATCTAAAGTAGATAGGTTTTCGAGGTTACTTTGTCTTACATCCTTCTGTTGCAGATGAAGAAACTGAAATCTTGATGGTAAATTTAATAAAAATAATCAACCAAGCTGCATGTAGTAATTCCAGTACTCTGGGAGGATGAGGCAGGAGGAACACAAGTTTCAGCCCAGCCTGGGCAACTTAGTGACATTAGTAAAACCTTGTCATAAAATAAAAATAAATATAAAAAGAAGAAGAAATTTAACTCACAGTTGTCCCTTTCATGGAGGAGGGATGGCTCTTGTCCTAAACCACTCAGTTAGTTGTAGGCAGAGCTGTGATTTAACCATCATGTTATGAAAAATAGGCATCTACCCAGTTGCTATGACTGATACTCTAAAGACTAAAGTAACATACCTACTACAGAAACTTCTTTGGGCACTCAGGCTATAGTGGGATAAAATATGGAAACTTGCCTGTGTCACAATTTCTGTAAAAGTACAGAGTGATCTGCCTTCTGATTGCCAAAATATGCTGTTATTTGAGGCTGACCCACAAGGTGCCCTCTGCGGATGAGGCAGCAGTGATTCCTATGAACCCTGAAATGTAGACCCTCAAATAGCATGAACTCAAGGGATAATTTGCAGACAAGGAAGAATAGGGACGGGTGAGAAGAACATTCCACCCAGAGATGGTGCTCAGAAATGAGGAAGCTCTTCCTCTCACCTCATTATTTGCATGCAGTTGCCACTCTGCATTTTTTTCTGCCCTGTTTCTCATCAGGAGTGCTGTCCTCATCCAGAGAAAATCTTTTTCCTCATCAAAATAAGAGGGGAGTTATTCACAACAATATTTAATTTTAGAGTGTGAGGAAACAATTACTATTTATTTATTAGTATAATTAGGACAAGAGACAAAACACATCTCAAATGTGTGCGGGTGTATTATTGTTGAGCAAATTGTCTTTCAAAACATCATCTTAAAATTAAGCCATGAAGCAGCATTGACATTCACCCAACTCCCACCAGGATGAGATCCCCCAGGATGGCAGAGGAACCGAAGAGCTGCCACAGCTGGATCAGCTGCACTTTATTCATTAGACTGTAATAAGAATTTTACCATTTTCCATAAAGGTGCCATTTCAGATCCCACCAACAAATGAGCCAAGGCTCCAACAGGTGTGAAATTTTATATTAGCATATGCATGAGGGAGCAGAATCACACTTCAAATATTTAAGATAAAACTTTTTAATAACAGCATAAAAGTAAAGCAGGTGTTAAATTACTGCCGGATTTGCTCTGTCATCCAGGCTCAAATATTGATGCTCCTGAATAACTATGAAATTATTGCCACAGGGGACTTGGTGACCCAGTCCTGCTAAAGTCCAAGTAGGTAAGCTCTGGGGTTAAGTACCACAGAGAAGTGAGCAAGAAAGATCCCCTTGTGGAATGGAAGCTGATGGTCAATGCCTCTGGTCTGTTTTCCTGCATCATCTGATCGTACCAAGAGCACAGTACAAGGAATTTCTGCAAAGATCAAGGATGATTTATATCAAATGTGTTGATTTTGTATGGCATCCATGCCCTCTTCTGGTAAAAGTATCCCTAGTTCCCTTTGAGAAATTACCTCCATTCTGTTGTGTGCAGACTGGCTAGGATTGTCAACCAGGGCATCCTGCCATCCTCATTGCATTAGATAAGGGACAAAAATGGCCCAGTTGGTTTTTCTCTTAGGCCTTTGATTCTCCAGGTCCATGATGCCAAGATGGATAGAATGGTTAGTATTGGTAAGCTGCCAATTAGCTCTTACTGCTTGGGTACCTGGAGTAGCTCTTTTTTATGTTTTATATGTGCCTAGTTGTTCGAATGTTCCTTTGATTTGATGAGTTCTCTAATATCTTCCCATTAAATTCCATGTTTGCTTAAGTTAACCAGAGTTGATTTCTGTTGCTTTCAATTAAAGAACCTTGACTGATATAAAAATAACAAAAGCAACAAGATGCAGATGTTGTTTATTCATTGCAAAGGGCTTTACAGATGTTACCTCGTCAATATTCACAATGACAATCTAAAATAGGTACTATTACCCCTTTCTGATACTAATGGATATTCAGAGTTATAATCAATTCTGGCCAAATGATTCTTTTAAAATATGGTTTGTGTCCCATTGAAATGCTCTGTATTAATCAGAGTTCTCCACACAAACAAAACTGATAGGATAGATCACATAGACACAGATATCAATTTAGATATAGACAGACACATGAGAAGATTTTTTTTATATTTATAGGCATAAAGAAATTTATTGCAGATAATTAGAGGTGCACACTCAAAGAAAATAGAGCATGGGCCTTCCAAAAAGAGGCTTATAATCTGGAGCTGGGTATGTTTACATGTTTTTGGTGGAAATCTATAGTTTGTGAATCTATAGGAAGTTTTGTCTTAGTTTATAGGATAAAATGATGGCCTACTCACAGATAGAAAGATAAATGCCTATTTTACAGATGAAATGCATGATCCCTGTGTTATGGATTACAAACTGGTGGTCAACTTAGCACCAGCTGAATTAATTCAGTTGGTGTTGAGTAAAGATGCTCCACCTGAAGAAAGCTGCCAGCATAAATAGAGACGTGGAGAAGAAGAGCCAGGCATTGTGAGTTCCTTCAAGAGCTGCTGTTCAAGCTGATGGTTCTCCCAGAGGTGCGTGCCATGCTGGCTTCCTCAATATGGATTCGGCCATTATCTTTGGAGGAGCTCGGGACCTCATCAATGAGCATAGCTGTGGTTCACGTTGCAGGAACTCTGCTCCTCACATTGTGCATTGTTTCCTTGCTCTGGAGAGGAAGCTGTGTGCTGGAGAAGCTTGTCACGCTGGGCTTCCTGACCTGTGCCTGACTGTTCTCATCATTGGAGGAGCGCGGGACCTCGTTGCCGCTGAGGATGGCTGTGGTACTCTTCAGGGCAGCCCCGCTTCTTATTTTGTGTGTGACTTCTCAGCTCCCATGTAGAACCCTCAATCCACTGCACAGCTCCTTCACCCCCCTACCATAGACTTTCTAGTTCCACCGCTGACCTTTGGCCGTCCCAGCACAGAACCGTAAATAGACTGGCATGAGTCCTTATCGTGGGCTCTTAGATTCCCAGTTGGAACTGTGGAGGCATTGTCATGTGTTTTGGGTCTCTAGTGAGACTCTTGCAAGACATTGCTGTGGGATCCAGGCCCTCAGCTAAATATCCTGGGTCTTAGTGTTGTGGATAGATTTTCCTGCACTTTGTTGTGTTCAACTCTGGGTGATATTATAAAACAGTATTATAAACTCTGTCCTGTATGCAGTTGTTCTCCATGTAACCCCTGACTACAACACCCTGTGTATCTTTTTTGCTTTAAAGGTAGATGTTCTAAGAGAAGATTTCTAATGGGAGTTTGCTCTTGTGACTATAAAAGCCAAGAAGTCCCACAGTGTGCCTTCTGCAAACTTGAGAACCAAGAAAGATGGCTATATAATTTAGTTTAAGTCTGAGAACCAGGAGAGCTAACAATATAATTCCTAGTCCGAAGTCAGAGGCTGCAGAACCAAGGGGGAAGGCCACTGATGTAAGTCCTCAAATCTGAAGGTCTCCAAACCAGGAGCTCTGATGTCTGTGGACAGGGGAAGATGGATGCTCCACCTAAAGCAAAGAGAGCACATTACTCTTCCTTCATCCTTTACCTGGGCTCTCTGTAGGTTGAATGTGGCCTGCCCACCTTTATTCAGTTCACTGATTTAAAAGTTGATGTCTTCTGGAACACCCTCAGAGATACACCCAGAAACAATGTTTTACTAGTTACATGGGCATCTTTTAGCCCCATTAAATTGACACCCAACACCCTTATTGGGAGTTTCTAACTTGCCTTGCACAGTCTGTCTTGTCCAGAGGGATTATAGCTTTGGTCAAGTCCTCAGATGAAGGGCAAATGTAGTTTACAAATTATTTTCATTAATAGCAAAATATTGAGCTAGAGTATTGAAAAGGAGTCATCTCTGAGTCCTTGGAGGAGGGTATTTGTCTTCTTTCTGAATCAGTTATTCATATGAGTAAAGAAATATCTAACATAGAGAAATTAATTCTCAGTGGGAACAGTCAGAGAGCTGCAGTTGAGAATCAAAGACCTGCCTCTGGTGAATGACAAGAAATAATGCCCAGGATGGGATGAAACATGAAAGTGGGTTGCTTTTGGAGGTAAGAACCCATCTCCTGCTAAGCAGGTCTGTCTAGTGACAGATGCAATATGGGAGAAAGCACAAGGTCAGGGCCACAACAAATCATAACTGGCCATTTTAAGCAAGTGCCCTGGACCCACTGGTGGCATTTCAAGTCCTTGAACAATCCTGGGTAGATTTATTTGGAGTATTTATTAGGTAGTTGACATGAAGAGGGCAACATTTTTCCAGTTTTTTCATAAGTATTTGGAAGTACACATTGATGCACACTTGTTAGTAAAACTGTCCCACCTTTCTCCTATTTTGTAATTACCTTGGAAGCCAACAGTTAAGATGTGAGCATTTTTTTAAAAGTCTGAATTTCCCCTTTTTCTTTGTGTATTACACTATCTTAGCTTAGATCAGTTACCAGGCAAATGAAAGCAAGACCCTATGAGGGTGAGACATGGGGTACTTACAGGAGCATCAGGAGGGCAGATGAGAATATGAACACATCGGCAACTTCCCTGTTGCATCAATGACCTGCCACTCACAGAGTGTGCTCAGTTTATCCATGAGACAGCTGTGGTTTACCATGGTCAGTAGGAGGCATAGATCAATTAAGACACTTTATCTCTCATCAGCAATTCTGACTCCTCAGGTGAGCAAGGGAGATTTTTTTCATGGGACAAGATATATATGTCTCCTATAGGGCCAGGTGATTTTGTTTGTATCTTAGAGCTGGCTTTAGACCTCAAAAGATGACACTCAGCTTTAGTTCTAGAGACACAGAGCATTTCTACCCTTGCCCAAAGATCTGAATAGTCTCAATTCCTTTGAGCAGATTACATTAAGTAAGACATTCTGATCTAATAGTTTGTCTGTATAAATTGCTTTAGGAATTACTTCATTTAATAACAGTTGCATTCACATGTAAATTCTTGCCTTAGTCTGTTTTGTGTTGCTATAACAGTATACCACACACTGTTTAATTTATGAGGAAAAGAAATGTATTTCTTTTAGTTCTGGAGGCTGGGAAATCAAGTCAAGGAACTCAAATCTGGCAACGACCTTCTTGCTACATCATCTCATGGTGAAATGAGCGTGTGTGCATGTGTGTACACATTCACACAAGGTGGAGGGAAGGGGCTGAACTCATCCCTTTATTGGAAACCCGTTCTCTAAAGATAACCAGATCACTTCCATGATGATAGCATTAATCCACTAATGAGAGCAGACTCCTCAGAAGCTGATCATCTCCCTACCTGCTGATGTGCTGGGGATTAAGTTCTCAACAGGAACTTTGGGAGACCCATCAAATTATAGTAATTCCAACTATCTGAACAGTCTGGGCCAGGGGTGGTAAACCTATGGCACGCATGCCACAGTGGGCTGCTTGTATCATTAAAAGCTCCAAAAAAGTTCACCATTATGGTCTAGGCTTTTCTTACTTCCCTTACCACTTCTGCTTTCTCCCACTTGCACCTCAGAGCTGATTGATCAAAGGCAGTAGTGGCATTGGGTAGTCAGGATGTGACTTCCCACCTGACTGGTCAGTTACAGGAGCAAGCACCAAACACCAGAAAGTCTGCCCTAGAAAATGTCCACCAAGTTGCTAAGATGCCAGTGGAAAAGTATAGAGATGTGACACATTTTCTTTCTTATTTCCTCATTTGGGGATATGGTGGAGGAAGTAAGGAGTGTTTACTGCAATATTTTCCAAAGCCAAATGGCATCATTCAGGGCTAAAATAGGCCAGGAATGCAGGGTGCCATATGTTTGTCAGTTAGTGCTATGGTAGACTGTATGGCTTATAAACAGCAATCATTTATTTCTCAGAGTTTTGGAGGCTGGAAGTAAAAAATCAGGATGCAAGCATGACCAGTTTCTGGTGAGGACCTTTTTTCGAGTTGCATACTCTCTTTCAATTTCTTGTATCCTCATATGGTAGAAAGACATTGAGAGAGATTCCTGGGGTCCCTTTTATTAGGGCACTAATCCTATCCCTGATGTCTTACATCTTTGTGGCCTGATTATGTCACAGTATTGCCACCTCCTGATACCATTAAAATGGGGTTGAAGATTTCAACATGTTAATTTTGGGGAATGCAAGCATTCAATCCATTACACAAAGGTAAACTGAGAAGATATGGTTCATCTGAAAGGGGCATGAGTTCTAAAGAACTTAATGTTTCAAATCTGAATTTTTTCAAGAGAAAGCATGTCTGGATTTTTTTTGTGAAACCTATTAAATGCTTTACATTGTTTGTTAAAAACTCAATTTTAAAATACCCTGTGGTGCCACTGAAGGCTGGATTTGAATTGTGGGCCATGTATGATGTGTGTTCTGGGTCAGTCTATCAGGCCTAGGTGGTTATTTGTTCTGTGCATAGAACAGCCAGTAGAATGTGAGCCTTAGTCTAAGGTGGAAAACCTTTTGTAAGATACTTTGGAAGTAAACCAGAATTTCACTGTGTTTGTGCTAAGTACTACCTATTCCTGTGTCAGAGCAGTTTAAAAAGTAGTACCAGAAACAATTAGCAGTGAGTAGGCTCTTTGACTTAAAAGGTCATTAACTTAGAAATTTAGAAAGTTTTAGTCTGGATGTTTAGGACCACTAAGCCTCAGAATACTTTGAGCAATGTTTGAGTTCTAATTTGATGTTGTTGAGAAATGTCCTGGTTTTCCATCACAAGAAAAACAACTTGAATGGTTGTGCAGGCCATCTTTGTGCCTGGACTCAATAGTTCCTCAATATTGTCCCAAGGAGGCATTTGCTCTTGGAGCTTCTGGGAGGGAAGGGCAGCTGGTTAGTTAGCATGCCTTTTAGGGAGCTGTGTGGGAGAGTTTGTCACAATGTCAGGCACAGTTTATAGCCCTCTCAATGGTGAAACTTTCTTGAACTTTTATGTAGGTATGGGCAGATCATCATTTTGGGTTCTTAAAGCAGAGCCACAAATGATAAGGGCTGTAAACTGAGAGGAAAAGCCGGCACATATCTGCCCTGCTAATGGTTGCGACCTAATGCTGCGGAATAGTGTTTATGCAGAGTGCTGAGGGTGAAATTGGCAATGTAATATAAGGGCAGGGAGCTTCTCTGTTGAATTTCTGCAGAAGCCCGTTTACTCAAGGGAAAGCCAGGGAGGGAGACATTAAAACAACTGTTCCCAGATCTAATTGAGTGGTCTCCAATGAACCAAAAGGGAGGTTTTAAAAGAACATTTTTTTCCTAATTACAAAAGCAGGTCAGAGTCAATGTAGAGAAAAAAAAATTATGGAATGAACAAAATGGAGAAAACTCAGCTATCTTTAAAGTCACTATTCGAAGATCTCACAGCTAACATTCCAGCGTGTGACCTCCCAATATATTTCCTGTGTGATTGTGTGTAAACCATAATCTCCAATCTGTGAAGCTGGCTTAGTCCTCTCAACAGTTTACAATTCCGCACTGCAAGGTATTCTTGTACCTGTGGCTATATAGTGTTCCATGCTTTGTGACAAAATTGGACTTTTTCCTCTTGAAAAATTTGATTATTTTCTTTTATCACAAGCATAAATAACTGTATCATGGCTGTCCTTAAATATACTCCCTTCCACATTTTTGATCAATTCCTTAGAATAAAGGTCTAGAACAGAAATTCTAGGGCAAGAGGCATGCAGCTCTATTTATGCTGATCGCTGCTCTGCACACTTGTTCCCAATTATCTTTTCTACTCCCATGGCTCACACACATGTCTCTTCAGCGCTGGCATCACAGCTGGATGTAAAGCTCCAGGCCCCTAGAGCCAACGCTCTCCATTGGACATTGTCTCTCAGCCACTTTGGAGTGGACATGCTCAAAGAGAAATTAAAAACTTCTTACACAGCCCCCTTTCTGAATAACAACCATTTTTCAGGATCTCAGGGCAAATAGCTCATTAGAGTCTTTTTTCCCCTCACTCACACATTTAGGTAGTATATCAAATTCTGAGAATGCTTTTCCCTAAGTGTCTTGAGTTGTTCCACATGTTTTTATTTTGTCTGAGATTATGTAGGATGCCACCTAAGCCCTGGCCACTTGGTTCTGTCAGTGGGTCTTTTCAGAGACTCCTAAACACCGAGTGCTCTTGTCAGAGATGAATCAATCTGACAAATACATGCAAGTCAATATGACAGGACATAGAAAATTCTCTGTCCTGGGGCTCTGTGGCTTAAAAGAAGATTCAAGCCATGCTTATTCTAGAGAATAGTGAGCCTGATCTAATTATGGAATTTAGTGTCGGGGGCATTTTTGAAACAAGGAACTAGATTAAATCACTACCTCCCTTAGACTGAAGGCTGGATCTGACTTTCATTTTTATTCTTCAAGACAGTGCCATGTCCTGGTGACCTTGGTGGGGTCCTTAAACATCAAGAACAATCCATGGCCCTGTGATGATGAATGATGTCCACAGACCATGAGCTTCTTTTCAAGTTGGAGAAACTTCTGGCCACAGGCTGTATCTTCCTTCTCTGTATTACCAGGCCTGGCTCAAGTCCTGGACAAAGTAAATCTTCAGGATGTGTTTAAAGAAACTGAGGCCATATTCAGCTTAAACCTACATATGTTGGGGTCTGGTCAAGATGAGAAGGGGGGCCAAAATCCTTGGCTTCCAGACTCTCGTAACTTAGGGAATTGCTCATAAAAGGCAATGATGGCGACTGGCAAAAGGAGAGCTGTAGCTTCTGGCATCTGCTGCTTGCAAGTAGCTACCTGCCATTTCTCCCATTTTTATACCTTCTGAGCACCGTTCAGCCAACATGTGTATTCATCTGTATGCTGCCTGGTGACTCTTTTTTCACAAATGATTTGCTGGCTGGGTATGGTGGCTCATACATGTAGTCCCAGCACTTTGAAAGACTGAGGCATGAGGATCACAAGTTTAAGCCCAGTTTGGACCATTTAGTGACCTAGCAAGACCCTGTCTCAAAATAAAATAAATAAAGTACTGGGCCTGTGACTCGGTGCACAGGCCCCAGGTTCAATTCTTAAAACCCCCACATCCAAGTTAGGGGACATAAATCCAGGTACGTTTTAGTTATCTTTTGTTGCATAACCAACTGGCACAAACTGGGCCACTGAAATCAGCACACCCATTATCTGTAGGCCATGAGTCTCTAACAACCTTGAAATCAAGGTATCAACCAGGGCTGGTGTCTCATCTGAAGACTTAACTCAGAAAGATTATTGGCAGAATTCAATTTTTTGAGAGATTTTGGTCTGAAGGAGTCAGTTCCCATCTTGCTGAAGATGAGAGGCTGCTTTCAATTCCTTCAGATGAAGACCTCTACAGTTGCTTCATTAAAGCATACAAGAAGGGAATAGAATTTACCAGCAAGATGGAAGTCAATGCTTGGTAGTCTTATCAGGGAAAAGATATCCTATGATCTTCACCTTTGCTGTATTCACTTGGTTAGATCCTGCCCAACTCCAAAGGGAGTGAATTATGCAAAGATGTTTGTACCAGGAGATAGTGATCACTGTTGACCATCTTAAAGGTTTCTTGCCACGGTAAGTGACTGGTAGTGATGCCCATGGACTCCAGTTCAGCTGCTCTGCTAGCTGAAGTTGAATGCTCCACCGTGGGCTCTTATGGTCCTTTGGACTTTATCACTGGTTGTATTAACCTTATTAACCCCCTTGGTGATTCTTGAGCTCTTTGAGAGCAGGTCTATTTCTTGAGCTCTCCTTGATCATCCCTAGGATAGGGCCTGATGACTTCGTGTTGTAAATATGCTCTTCACAGGTGAACGAATGAAGAGGTGAACTCAAAGCAGAGCCATGGCCACTGACTGTCTGCTTGCCTAACTCCTGAGAGCAGGAGCTGATGGTGTAGATGGCAGCTGGTGTGAGGCTACACTCTGGGCTGTGGTGCATGCTTCTCAGATGATTCTGCAAAGCTCATGTCCTCTGGGAAACCTAACTGTATTAAACTCGAACTTTTAATGCCTTCTAAGCCACTCAGTCAGGCTTCGCTATCCCAATGCTGACAGTGTTTTCTATCTTTCTTTCCAGCCTAGAATCAGAGTCAGGGAGCCTCTGACTTCTTAAATATCTACCTGTCTACTAGTCCAGCTACAGTATGGGTGCAAAATGCCACAGATCCTTAACCCCAGTTAATTCTGTCACATAGAAAGTCATTTTGGATCAACATTTCAATTTTTCAAGGGAATTTAGAAATCTGGATTTTTATGAGCAACTTCTCCATTTTAAAGATATGTGAGGTTCAAACAAAACACACTCACAGAATGTCCCAGCCTGTGGAGAGCCAATGTGTAACTCTTGGATTCCTGTGTGTTCACATGATCGTTGTAGTTTGATGCAAATTTTTTGAGACTGAATCATATGCATCTTAATTTGTTTTCCCCAGAGTGCTTGCCATGGTTCTATTCTGTTTTCTTTAGTGCCTGTACATAACAGTACTCACCAAATTACCACTGGGATGACATACTCTTTGGACAGGGATGGGAGATCCAATTTGAAACTCCAAGGAAAAATGGTCACTATTGTTTATGCCCTCTGAAATGAAATCCTGTGGACACCATATCAAGTAATGAGGGGAGGTGTCGTAGTCTTCAGACTCATCTTAGTAAGTTGCATGAATGGCAAGAGGTTGGCTTCTGAAACATTTGAGGAGCAGCACAGGAACAACACTGCAAGGTTTATTTATGCCCATATTCACAACCAAATCAAAATGCATTTGGACAATTCAAAATTCAAGATTAGTTAAAAATAGTGCTGGGGAACAAAGCCAGCTCAGAAAGTCCATTAGCAGCTGATCCACATTAATGACCTCCAGAGAGCTTGCCTGCCAGCAGTAGGCATTAGAGGTTGGGAGCTGCCAGATGCCATCACAGCTTAGTCCCTCTGCACTGGCCTGGCTTCAGGAACATGTGACCATGTCACTGACATGACAGAGATTGAACAACACTTATTTTCAGCCTGAATTAGTAAGATCTCTCTCACAATGTCTGATCTAAGATATGCCCTGATCAGAGCAGTGGGGTGGGAATATTTGAATTTGTCTGCTGGTCTTGAGTGTGGGGAGTTATTTTTCTGACATGAAGAGAAAATAGAACTCTGGAATAAGGAGGATCTTGGGCTCAGTTTACAAAGGCACTTAAGCTATCACTTCCCATCCAGCTGCAAGGGAAGACCAGGTTTTATATATTCCATCAGTCACAGACCAGTACTTTCATAGAATACAATAAAATTTGAATTATGGGGAAAATGAAATAAAGAAAAAAAGCTGTACAAAATACAAGTCCCCAATTTTTTATTATTATATTGAACAGTCATACTCTATTACTTTATCAATTTGCTATTGAGATTTCTAAACACTCTCAATTTCAGTATTTCATTATGATCACATTCAGGCAGTACTAAACCAGAAACCTTCCTTTTGTCTAGCTTGGCTGTCTTTCCATTGAGAACTCTCCCTCCTCATCCCACTTCTTTGCAGAATTTCCAAAGTGCATCTTTTTGGTTTGTGTCTGAATATCACCTCAAAGCCTCATGCAGTCATGGTGGGTGGGCCTTTCAAATGTGCCTGAATCTAGAGTTTGTGATTTGTTCAATGTCTAGTGCTAGGGGTGTGAATGCTGCACCCACCCTGGGTTGGGTAGCTTGTGTATAATATAAGGGAGGGAAAGAGACTTGCTGCTCCCTTTTGCTCCCTCTGCTCTTGTTGCTTTTGCTGTCTTTCACCACCATGAATGGATGCCTCTCTGCCATGTGACATTCTGCCTTGGAGCCAGCTGATTGACTGAAACCACAAACTGTGAGGTAAACGAACCTTTCCTTCCTTAAACTTGGGTGTCTGGTATTTTTGTCTTAGCAATGAGAGAAAAGTAACAAAGACTGCATCCTTTCAGGACCAAACCATGGATATCCATCCCCAACACTTCTTCATTGATTTTCCATCTCTCACCTGGATCCACCTGATATTCCTGGCTAGTGTCTTTGCCTCCCATTGTATGCCCCCTTACCCTCTCTATACAAAGCTGGTTGTCAAAGAGATAAACCCCTGAGAACATACATATCCTCTGGTCATATTGTCTGCCCACTGGGTAAAGTCCTACAGCAGACTTTAGGCAACTGCCAAGGGGTGATCAAAACATAGAATGAATGTTTAAACTTTTTAAAAGTTTATTGCAGTAAAAAGCACATTGCCACTAATCCCCCATCAAAATGTCCCTTCTGTCTCTGAACACACTTATCCCATTGTTGTTGCTGCTTTCTGAAGCACTTCTGGAAATCCTCTTAGGAGTGTCTCCACCTGCATTGTCCTAACCACCTTGATGTCCTGAATCAATTCAAAATGTCAACATCATTTTGACTTTGGGGAAGGCTTGGAAGTGACACAGTGCCAGATCTGGTGAATAACATGGTTGAAGACACACTGGAAAGTTTTTATGAGCCTGCCTTTCTATTAGAGGGCACTTGAACTAGCTTTCATATTGTTTTCATTCACAGTTTGCAAAGACATCGAGAGTTCCAGAACTGCTTCAGAAAGTGTCAAGAATGATGAAATAAATGTGTTCAAAATGAGGAGAGGTATTTTGAAGGGGATAAATGCAATGAGTCTGTTACTGTAATAAATTTTTAAAAATTTAAACATTTACCATCTTTTGATCTCACCTCATAGAGGGGTGACCCCAAAGAACTTCCCCTATATCTGAGATCCCTAGATGGCCTGCTGCCTCCCTCTTACACCCTGAAACTCTGTCATGCCCTGGGCAGCTTACCGGGCATCTAGCTGTCCCTAGATGTTTCTTGCTTTCTCCTGTCTCAAAGCCTTCATCCTTCCTGTTCTCCTAACCTTATCTGCTTGCTTCTCCTTAACCTGGGGATATCTCTGTCTCTGCTTCGCCTGGAAACATCTCTGTCTGCTTTCAGAACAAGGTCACATGCCTTTTCTGTGGAAAGGCTTACCTGTCTTTCCATCTGTCAGATCCTTTCTCCTTTTACTAGTGCTTGTCACTTTGAAGTTCATGTCTTTCTTTGGAGCATGTCCGCTGGACACTTCTTGAGGACAGATCTCCAGTGTGGTACATCCCCCACCCCCCTACAGTGCTGGACCTGCCCTCAGGGGCCACTGCATGGCTGTGTGATCAGTGACTGAAAGGGGACAGCAAGCATAGGCTGGGAAGGACAGTATTGTTATATTGTTACAATAGTACTGTGTGCCTCAAAAGAAGTCGGCAGATTCAGGGTTGGGGAAAGATGCCACTTCCAATGAACCACAGACTCTGGCACAGGCATCTAAATGCAGAGATCATTGGGAGTGTAGTGAATGAGTGCCTGAGTGAGATTTCCTCACCCCTTGAGTGAGACAACTCTGGGGCATGGTCCCTCATCTTCTCCTCCAAGCAGATGGAGTCCAGGTGCCCATGGCCATCATCTGTCTACCTCCTCTCTCTCTCTGTCCTCCCATTTCTATCTCATATCCACCCCACCCCAATCACTTGTACCCAGAACTAATTCAGAAGACATTGCTGTCACTTCCCTGGTACCACTTACAGTGTAATGTCAGAGGTGGGAAAAAGTAAATAATTGCAAGTCCTAATTAAGGATCTGAGGTAAATAAATCAGGGCAGAATAAGGAATTATAAAGAGTCAGAAGGCCCGTTGGGTGAAGTGATACTTATGAAGTTGTAAACACAAGCCACAAAACTTCAGGACAGGGTAGCATTTGGAGATCAGGAAGGAGTGGCCAGTTTTTTCTGGGATCAGGGGTAGTTGCACAAAAAAAGAGACTGAGCTACTTCAAGGGGCCTAAGTGTTGCAAAGCAGAAAATGCCCACAATGGTATGTGGCAGGTGCCTGGTTTACTCTGATAGGTAACTTCTATGCGGCAGGCCCGAGTGCCTGACCTGGCCTCTGTATGTGCCAACTGTAGCCTCATTAAGGTCCGCTATAACTTTCTGGCTTCTTCCAGTTTACAGAACATGATGTCAAGGCTCAGTACCTTGTTCATGATGGAACCAGTGTAAGAAAACAAAGGATCCAGAAAAAGACAGAGATGAATAGTACATCTAGGCGAAGACCGCTTTTAGATTTCCTGTGCACTAATGTTCCTCCCTCATGCTGGGGCCTGTGCTTGGGCATTCATACTTGGAATTTTGTCCTAGGCTAACTCTTTCCAGATTAAACATTAATATTAATAACATTAAGTTAATATGTTTGTCCTATGCAAATGTGCTTATGTTGGGTAAGCTGTGAATAATTTATGTGTCTGTAAAGGTGTCATGGTGTCATCCCATGTGTCGGAGACCACAGGGCTGCTCATTACCTTGCCCTGTGATGCTGTGCCCAGGTGGCCAAGCAGTCCTGACAAAACAGCTGCCTTTGCTGCCATGCTGCCTGCTGTCAAGGGACAAAGATGAAAGAGGAGGGGGTTGGGCAGAAGGGAGTACAAGGGGATCCTGGGGAAGAGTAACAGCCCAGGGGGCCAGATTGCAGCAGCATACTGGTAGAACCAGTAATCCTACTCTATAGGAACTGATGCATGGCTCATACATTTGCCTTTTCTGGAATCCCCCATCTTTTTAGGAGTCTTTCCAGGACCACCCTCCTGCCTGGTACTCAAGGAAGCTCCTAGAACTTCAGTTTGGTTTGTACTGATGGTGCACTCCCTTCCTTCTTACTAATTGTTTGTCTCTGTCACTGTTGCTATCTGCTGCTAGGTTCCTGTGTCTTTTTGTCTCTCTACATCTCTCTTTTCCTCAGTCTCTCTCTGTCTCACTGTCTCTGTCTCCCTGATCACTTTTACATTCCATCACAGCTCTCTGGAGAGTTCTGCTCCTCTCCTAGGCTCATGATTATTCCTGGGAGCTTAGTAGCATCTCCTTTCCTCAGATGTGTTCAGGACTCCTGTCTTGATTTGGTTTCCTGGAAGCATGGTGAGGAGACTCACATTGCAAGATGGGGCTAGGAAGCAGACACAAGGAGGCTTGGCTGGGAAATGCGAGAGAGAAACATCTCCCCTTCTGGAGCTAGTCACTACTGAGGTCACCTTGGGATTGGTCCTGTGATTATCCTGTGAAAACCCACTTGTTCTAGTACCTGTCCTGCTCTGGAGGAGGAGACACTGTTTATAGGTCTGTCTCAAGGTTGGGAACTTTCCTGCACTGCTGGGGTTCCCTGGGAGTGCCAGAGAATCACCACATATTTGAAGAAAGACCTGGAGCAGAGCAGTGCAGAAACTCAGCAGACACTGGAGGTGGGATGTTGATCCCCTTGCAGACGCAGTTGAAATCTGTCTTAGCACCAAAGGCAAGTCACAGAAGGACCTATTACAATGCCTTCTTGCCTGTCAAATGGTACCCCAGATCCTCAGTGTGACACTCAAGGGCCCCATGATTTGGCCTTAGTTGACGTTTGATCCTTAACAGCTGCTGCTCCTCCCCCACAGCCAAAGCAGCTTGTCCCCTTCACACCTGCTGTCTCCTCACACTTGCCCATCTCATAGCCTTTAATCCATCAGTTCTTTCCCTTGAAAGGTGTCCTGTCCCCATCTCTCTCCTTCTGCGTCCATAGAATGCATCATTGTCTTTCAAATTCCAGCTCTACCAAGAAACATTTTTAGGACTTTCTAACCCAAGTTCTGCTCTCAGTGTTCAAACTGCCAATTTGGCACTTATTAGTTCTACCTTCTATACTTCTCTTTCAGGTGACTTCTTTCAATGCATTTCTGATGGTTTTCCCCACGACCTTCACTTTGCCTCTATGATGCTATGGACCAGGACACACAGATGCCTCCTTTGCTATTCAGTAGCTTGCAGTACACTGTGAAATTTGAGCACTGCTAGGGTCTGAGTTGAGAGAGAATCATTTTGTCAACTTTGTGATGCTCTAGATGCAGAGAGGAGGTTGAGCCATGGAAGGGAATATTTTTATTAGCTTTCGCTTTCATTCTGGGTGAGTAGTTTCCTCCCTCTTGCTGTTTCCTTTAAATCTCTTGTATGGGTCAGTTTTACCATTGCTGGGACAAACTTCAAATTGTGCTAACACAATTTGAAGGAAGAGAGGTTTATTTTTGGCTTACAGTTTTAGAGTTTTCAGTCCATGGTTGGCTGGATCTATGACAGGAACATCATGTTGGAAGGGAACGGTTGGAACAAAGCTGCTCACTTCATGGTGGCCAGGAAGTAGAGCACAGGGGAAGAGCACCAGGGAGAAATAAACCCTCCAAAGGCCCGCCTCCAGTGACCTGCCTCCTTCAACTGGGCCTCCAAACAGTACATTCAGCTGTGAACACAGAGAATTAATCCCAATGAGTATAGTGGCCCCCAAACCCAAGTACCTCTCCAGGAGTCTCTTAATTTGATCAATTTGACAATTAAGTTTAGCTACCACATCTCTCAAATGAAACACCTGTCTTGCGTTTGTTGTCCCGAACTGTTTTTGCTATTCAAGGTCGCTCTGGTTCCAAATGAATTTTAGGATTGTTTTCTCTAATTTTGTGAGGTATGCTCTTGGTGTTTTGATCAGAATTGCATTAAATCTGTATAACAATTTTGGAAATATGACCATTTTCACTATACTGATTATTCCTACACAAGAGCAAGGAATAGCTTTCCATTTTCAGATATCCTCTTTGATCTCCTTTTTCAGTCTATGGTAGTTTTCAGTGTAACGTTATTTTACTTCCTTTGTTAGATTGATTCCTAAGTATTTCATTTTTTTGGTTGCTATTGCAAAAAGTGTGGTTTCTCTAATTTATCTCTCAGTAAGTTTGTGATTCATGTGCAGTGATGCTTTTGATTTTTGAATGTTGACTATCCAGTTTTGCAACTGAATTTGGTTATTAAATCTAGAACTCTTTTGGTGGAGCTTTTGGGATCTTCTATGTAGATTATCATGTCATCCACAAATAATGATAATGTAATTTCCTCCTTTTCTATTTTTATTCCTTTTATTTCTTTCTCTTATCTAATTGCTCTGGCTAATGTTTCCAGGACTACCATGTACAGGTACAAATCCTTTATGATGAGTGTGATCATTATGTATATCTAGGATGTACCAATAAAATTAATTAATTAATAAAAGAAATGATGCCTACTTTGCTGCTAAACCTTGTCTCAGTCTTTTAGGGCATGGCAAAGCTTCTGCTAAGACCATCCTCCTTCTCTGACAATCCGGATGCTTGAGCATATGCCGAAACCTTTTAGTTCAGGCATAGAAGTGGACAGGTGACTACCAGGAAGAGAGGATTAATAACTAGGGGCCAGAGAGCTTGCTTGAAACTCTCCCAAGAGGCAACTGAATTGTCTCAGCGATGGCAAAATCTTCTCTCATTTGGCGGCTGAGAAACCTCCTGGATGCTGTGTCCTGTGAAGTCCTGGGACTGGACAGGCCATGGAGGAGCCAGGGGTGCTGAGCCTTATTCCAACATCATCATCGACTCCTGGTCAGATGTTTCAAAACAGACACCAGGAATTAGTGAACACATTAAGTCTGCAGTAAACTCAGAAGAAATGTGATAGTTTTATCTGTCTTTCTGCCAATCATCAGTACAACTCACATGGATTTTCAGAAAGTTCCAATCACTTAAATAAATGCTTGAGCTGATTTGATGGGAGGTTCTGATTTTTAAAAGTTTTAAAATTGTGAAGTGGGTTCTGTGTATGTAGTTTTCAATAACAAATATTTATTTCAGTTTAAGAAATCACTCTCTGTGGCTCTCTCCAAATACTACCGCATTCCCTTTCTTCCCTCCTTCCAAGGGTTGATTCCCAAAGTGACCATGACCCTGAGATTTGTGCTTTCCACTCATTAATTCCCCTTCTAGCTTTATCACATTACATGCACCTCTAAATGGAAAGGTTATGTCCATTTTTAAAATTTAAATTTTTCTACTGTATGTATGTGTGTTGTAATATGTGAGATTATGTAAATTAAAAAAATTCATTCACTATAACAAAGATAGCTCTTGTTTATTTATTTCATTGCTATATAGAATTTCATGGGTTCCTGTTGCATAGAGTATGCATGAATTTATCCAGTTTTTCCTTAATAGAGATTTTTAAAGTTGTTATTTTTATTCTTTATTGGTGATTCATATTGGTGTAAACACTTTTGTACATGGCTTCAGGGTATATATACAAATGATATTCTTAGGTTGATGATTTTCAACATCAGTAAAAAATTTATGACAAATATTTTCTATTGTTCTTTTTACTATCTTGAAATACAATCCTTAGAGCCTATATGATAATATGCTTATTTATAGAATTTCAAGAAATTAATGTAATTCTGAGTGTTATATAAAAAAAAAGTGATTTACAATAAAAGATAGTTGTGTCAGTATGTAACTTGGAGGCAACAATTGCACGAAGGGCCAGAATAGTGATTCTTGCCCCTGTATGTACAAATATAGCAATGTTTTCAGTCATAAATGCACACATATAGAGGTGTTTTGAGCTGCTTACTCAAAAACTACCATGTGCAAGGTTCTCAGGAGACACTTGATTTTCTAGTATGTTGAGTACATTTTCAAAGAACAGCAGAGAGTACAGCTTCCTTCTAATTTAGAAGGTGGTTGCATTCTTCAAAAATGGAATATATAATTTCCATGTGTTTATGCAGTTATTGAAGGTTTTTTTGTCATTCATTTCCAATTTTACTGCGCTATGGTCAGATAATATGCATGGAATTATGTCACGTCCTTGCATTTACTTAAGCATGATCTATTTTAGAGAATGACCCATGTGCAGCTGAGAAGAATGTGTATTCTGATGTTGATGGGTGGAATACTCGGTACACATCTGCTAGGTCCATTTGTTCACAAGTTTAAGTTCTGTTATTTCTTTGCTGATTTTTTGTTTGGTTGATCTGTTTCTCTGTGACAGTGGGGTGTTAAGGTCCCCTGGTACAACTGTAGTATTATTTATTTGGTTTTTCATGTCTGTTCAGAACTGTCTTATATAGTTGGGTGCTCCCATATCCGGTGCATATATATTTATGATTGTAATCTCTTCCTCTTGAAGCTTTCCCCTGACAAGTATATAGTTACCTTCTTTATCTCTTTTGATCATTTTTGGTTTGAAGTTCATATTCTCTACAAACATAATAGCTACCCCTGCTTTTTTCTGGGTTCCTGTTGCATAGAGTATTGTTTTCCGGCCTTTGATTTTTAGTCTGTGAATTTCCTTTTGAGTGAAATGTGTTTCTTGTACACAGCATATTGTTGGGTTTTGTTTCTTAACCCACTCTGCTAGTCTGTTTCTTTTTATTGGTGAGTTGAGACCACTTACATTGATTGATATAACTGATATGTACTGGCTCATCCCTGTCACTATATCTTTCTGTACTGCTGAATGTATTCATTATTGAGAAAGAACAATTAATACTCATATGATTAGGTCAATTTTACATGTCTATATCTGTTAATGTAAACAACCATTTTGAAGATAATGATACACAATATTGCAACCATCGTCAAGTTTCTATCATCCTGTTTTGTAAACCTGCAATGTTACTGTTGTGCATTTACTCTAGTCATTTGTTTGTCTCTTTTGCTTTTTGTCTTTGTTATATTTTTTCTCTTAAATAAATAAAACAATGGAATATATTAAAAATATGAAAACAATTAGTTTGAATTTTATAACTTTATTTAGATGTAAAAGGTAGAGTTAGGTGACGGGATCAGATAAGAATAAACAGATGTTCATCTGCATAAATTATAGGAGTTCCACATGTAACTGTAGGATGCAGAAAGACTCATCTTTAGGACTGCCACAGAGATTGTCCAGATTTCAGAATTTTGCTTCACTCATTGTGACCTTCACATGTTTCTAAAACTTTGCCTAGGGTGTGGTAAGGACCCTGCTCAGAACCACTTCTCTAGCATTTATACTTCAGAGTGGAATTGCTAACTTAGAGGGTAAAAGCATTTTTAATATTTTACATAATTACTACTGGTTTTCCAAGAGGGTTATATTAACACACTATTCTAATATCAGTGTATAAGAATTTGGGTTGCTCTGTTTATTTAGCTACAGTTGGAATTGTCAGATTTTACATTATTGGCTGTCTGGTCTGGTAGGAGTAAAATTGTGTTTCATTGTGTTTTTTTGAATTTCCATGTGGTTAAGTACTTTTTATATGTTTATGCAAAAATTAATGTGTTATGAGTTTATGAAACTGACTGCTCATGTCGTTTGCCCATGTTTTCTCATTTTATCTAATATTTTTGGTCTATTTGTGTAGTTTCTTTATTTTTATTACATACTAGTCCTTTGTCATTATGAATAAGGAAACAGTTTTCCTTAATTGGTGTGATCTTGCATTTTCACTTTTTATGGTGTCTTTTGCTAAAAAAAAATTGTAGTATTAATTTTACACATAAATACATAGTCTAGTCTTAAGGCTTTTCTTTGAGCAAAGATCAACCACTGAACTCACTGAACTCATTTATTTGTACACATTATTTTTTGTCTTGATAAAACATATCATACTTGCCCCCTTCCACTCCCCTACATATTTGGACTTTGTCATTTTTATGCCCCTAATGCAATTTCTATGACATCCCTAAAATAGCTATCGGTACGGTAGGATCCTGTTCATTAGTGAACATGGGCCAGAAGTGCTTAAAAGCAGAGTTGTTTATGAATCCAGATACACCACAGGCAAATAATGGTCTCTCTGATTCCAGAACTCAGAATTATCCAGCAAGTCTGATGTAAATGCTGAAAGAAGCTGTAAGGCTTTAATGCCATAATCTCCAGATGTGTGAGTGGAGAAGATAAACAAGAAATTGATAGAGACTTTTGCATCTTGCTTTTGTCTCCCAGTGAATCAAGTTCATTTCTCATTTTCCCTCTTTGCAATGAAGTTACCCTCAAGAGCACTTGGTGGATGATAAGAAGGTCTTTGGAAGCAAAAATCTAGTGCAGTTGGTATAAACTTTCCTTCCTGGTGGATAAAATTCTTAAGAAAGTTAACCACTTATCATGACAAAGACCTGTAGGGAGACACTTCTCATGAAGCATTCAGTCTTACCTAGTCTCTTCAGAGGTCCTGGAACAATTCACAGGCAACTTTTCTCAAGTTTACCCAGGCCACCTTGTGCCCAGCTCACATCTGATCCAAAGGACTGGTGCTCCGAGAGCTTCCATCGCAGAATTCAGTGTCAGAACTCTCTGACCCCTGCCTTCTTGGTGGGATCTAACCACGCCTTTAGTCCAAGGATAATTAGATGGATTTGTGCTTAATGGATTTTCCAATCAATACAAAATCTTGAAGATTAATTTATAAACATTGAATATGGTGACAAAATGCTGCATTAAAATCCTACTTATCATCATGGATTAAAAGCTACTGCTGGGGGTAGATTTACAACTGGCTTTGAGAGCCCAAGAAACAATAAGTAGACAGTTCTCCTATTTCCTGAGGAAGCACTAATATTGTCCCTGAGGGTGTGCTTTGGTTTGAATATGATTTCTTTCCTCCAAAACTTTTGCTGAAATTTAATCCCCATTATGAGATATTAAGAGATGGAACCAGATGTAACCTTTAAGAAGTGATTAGGGCTCTGCCCTCATGAATGCTTTAATCCATGCATACAATTAATGGATTAATGAGTTAATGGGTTATCTTGAGAGTGGATCTGCTATAAAGGCAGTTTGGCTGAGTTTTTCCTGCCCTCCCTGCCTCTCACCACATGATACCCTGCGCTGTCTGGGGATTCCGCCAGCAAGAAGGCCATCATCAAGTGTAGCCTTTCAGCTTGGGCCAGAAGCTCGAGTGAAAATAAACTGCTTTTCTTTATAATTTACCCAGTCTGTGGTATTGTGTTATTAGCAACAGAAAACAGACTAAAACAGGGTGGGAGGAGGTATTGGAAATCCAAAGCGGAGGAGTGTTTCTCTTCTTTGCAATATGTTCCAAATCCTTTGCTCCTTCCTTTCTGTACCAAAGACAGAACATAAGCTCTTCAGTCTCCTAAATCTGCCAGTGCACCCATAAATGAAAATTTGAGAATGTGTTTTTATGTCCAAGGTAAATCCCAAGTAAGCCCGTTTTCTAGAGCAGTATCACTCTCAAGTGGGCCTTGGTCTAATGGCCAGTTGTTTCCACAGTCCTGAGTTTTCTTCTGGGCAGAGGCAAAGCCGGCCTCCCAGTACCTACTCCTGGGTTCTGAGGGTGGGAAGGCAGGTACACAGGTTGCTGCTACTGCTCTCATGATAGGCTTTAAAGGGAAAGCTAAGAATAACACAACTCTTTACATCTAGATTATAAAACAAAAACAAGAAACTTGAAAGCCCTTTGGGAAGCTGCTCACCAGAGAAAAGGAGGAGGAGAAGAATGCTGTTTTATTGCTTTTCGTTTCTAAGGCTGGGGAGACTGTAAAAGAAGGAAGCACAAGAGAGTCTTCGCTGTTAGTATGAAAGGCAGCATCTGGCAGAGGAAATGCTCCCTGATAGGACATGGGTGCAAATGCTTCTTGACAATTCTAATCAAGGAGTGTTCTTTTTAGCATTCAAGATGGTTGGGATGATAAATTATATGAATAATTTTGGTTTTTTGTCAAGACGTGGATGATGTCTTCCCTCAACACATCTGTAGCTGTGCATACTTAATTACTAACTAAAGAGCAGACAGGAGGCACAGAACCCAGGCACATTCTTTATGCTGCAGAAGTGATGCGTGCATTCGATGGGATGTGCGTTAAAGAAACAAATGAGTCAGCAAGTTTCTCAGCCATGGTCCTCATGGGATATTGCATAACAGTGGACCTGAACTACCACTTCTCACCTAGAAAGAGGCTTTGAATTGAGCAGGGTTTATACAGAGGCTGAGCTTGATCTTTGTAGCAGTCACAGTTACTCTGACTCAACTCCCTTTAGACCGACTTCACCTACTCAAATTCAGACAGATAATGCATGAGAACCACGACATGTTTTGAATATTTAAAATGTGCCAAGTGTTACATAAGTACTTTATCAATATCATTAGTATAGCCAGCTTCATCAACTCTAGGGACAAATGGAAAGACAGCACTTGAAAAGATAATTTGCTATAAATTCTGCAAATTCTATTAAGAACTAGTCTTTTTTGGTAGGGGGGACAGGTCAGTATTATTTGATAATTTCTCACTTCAAAAGCTGCAAAGTAATACTATTCTGGATCTTACGAGATCGATCACACTGAAACATCCTTTTACATTGTAATACTGGTTTGTCTCCATCTTTGTCTGTCATATCAGTGTTTTTATTTTCCACCTATCTTTCTGCTTCTTGCTGGCTGGCATAAACCTTTACTGAAAAAATGTAAACAGCTCAGAGTAAAACTATAGATCCTGGAGAACAATTTCATGAAGTTAGTGAAAGAGATATGGAATAACTGTTCAAATCCCACATAAGCCCACTGATAAATGGGGATCTACCTGAGTTATACTTAGTAATAATGAGAAAGGAAATTAACAACAATAATAGAAAAGGAACTTAATGAATAATTTGAAAGCCAAAGAATGAAGACAAACTCATGAAAAATTGAATGAAGATTTTCAGGACAGTCATCTTTTTGTAAAAGTGCTAATAAAATATACAGTCAAACAAAGACTGATACAGCTTACTGGCATCCTTACTACCAACTGAGGGGTCCCCAAAACACAAGCAGTGAGCAAGGGTTGGGATCTGGAGTAACTTTCAGCATTAACCATGAGCTGTGCTGAAATAAACCCTTCTCATCAACATTTCCTCTCTGCCAAATAATTGAATTTCAAGATCATTATATCCCCAAGACATGCATGAGGCCATCCTGGATTATCAAATCAGGTTTGAACCATGAAAAATGGGTTATGGAGGCTTCAACACATGACTTGCATAGGCCAATGAAGTGTGAGAGGAAATGGCAACCACTACTAGCTCAGGCAGGAAGCTTTATAAATCCCTATGTGAGTTACACTACTGTTTTGTCAACATTCTAGTACTCATGGAGGCACTTATCAAGATGAAATCCCAAAAAGACATCTCACTCCAAGGTGATAACCTCTGTCCCTCTATTCTGATACAGAATCACTACTTCTTTCTGTAACATCCTTTAGCTCTGAAATGGCTCTTCATTACTAAAACATTCAGTTAATAGTACTGAAGTAACAGTATGAGAAACCTCAGTGGTTTTCACTGATCATATCATCATTTAATTTTAACCATAAGTTATGAGACAATTTTTTGTTAGCCCTGTCTATAAAACATTAAGAGTCAGATATTTAGGGAGTTGGCTAATTGATTAAATGGTCAAGCAGAAGAACAAGAATTTGATCTCTGGGCTTTCCAACATCAACACATGTTGATTTAAGTATCATGACCCTTTAAATTTCTGACAGACTCAATACTCATGTGCAAAACACCACTGTTTCCTACATTTGCTAAGTCTGTTCCTTGCAGCTGATATGTGACTAAGTGCTCTTATGATCAGCCAGGTCACTGAGACTGTGCAGATGGCTGTGTGGATAAACACACATACATGACTGCTGTGAAAACATGTGCTATGTGTGTCTGGAACTGTGTACTTACCCTTTGAAGAACCTTGTTGATTATTCAGAATCCACGTGGCAGAGGCAGCCTGAGAGTTATGTGGGTAAGTGCATGGAGGCAGATGAGGGTCATGTGGGTTCTACAGAGACATCCAAGCCAAGAGAGAAGCATGGGCTTGGATGTCTCTGTAGAACAGGCTGTCTATGTTAGTTTGTAACTAATTTTCCTGCCTGTTTCTCCAGCAAAGGGTCAATATCTAGCTGTTACTAACAACCTCTCCCCTTATATATTCTGGTGCAGGATATTCCACAGCTATCAATGTCTGCATACTGGACTTGGATCTGGCTGAGCTTTGGCTAGAGCGAGAGCACACGTGTGCCTGTGTGTGTGTGTGTGTGTGTGTGTGTTGGAGGTAGGAAAGAAAAAATAAAAGTTATGAAGAACAGCCCTTTACAATCAGCTGTATTATAAGTGGACTGATGCAAAAACTTTTCTAAGAGATACAAAGTGAAAACTCAAATTGCAGAACTGAATATAGAGTCTATGTTCAATTCTGGGGGAAATGGTTTAAGTCATATTTGATTCAAGTACCTATCCTGTGACTAGGCAGTAAGAAATCCTTAGGGTGTCTTGGGGGGCTCTTTGACCAGAATTTTTCCCACTTACTCCTGTATGTGTATTGCAGTTCTGGTGTCTGGCTCAATTCTTGAGCTCACATACCCCTTGCCTCCCTTAATTTGCTTTGCTTCTGTCTTTTCCCTTGTTCACCACAATCACCCATGCAAGCCAGAGGCTGGTCTGGCCTCTCAGGAGGGTAGATGCTATTTGTGGTCTGCAGAGATGATGAAAACCCTACTCTGGGAGAGGCTGTCTTCAGTGCAAAGACTAACATGAGTAGTTACTCCAAGAAACCAGTGGGCAAGAAGGGGCTCTATGTGAGCAAGAGTTGGTGAGTGGGAAGTGAGAAATATGGGCATGGTGAGAGATGTATTCAGGAGCCAGTGGGAGAAAGGCTTTGAAGGTATCTGGACTCAGATATTTCCTCAACATCCTCAAATGCCCAGATTACTAGATTGAACTTTGTTAATGCCACTAAAAAGGCACTGACAGTTCCTGAGCAAATATCCATATGGTCCAGCCTGGGAGAGTATACAGGAAGACTGATCAGAAAGCCATTTCCATAGTCTGGTGGGAGGAAACAACCTGAACTAGGGAAGTTGTTGTGTGGGTAGAATTGAGAGTGCAGCCTGGAGAGTCTGTTGTAAGCTCAGGTGAGAGGCTCAAAGAGCAGAAGGACACAGACCAGAAGGCCATGGAGCCTCTGGAAGGAGATCACAGTCAGGTGGATGGGAGGAGAGCCAGAGAAGGTTAGCAGACTTGTTTCTGGAAATAAGGCTCGGAATAGGTCCCTTGGCATATACTGTTAATGCGGAGGGGCAGACATGAGCTCACATAGAGTTCCAGTTTCCACTGGACATAAAGCCAACAGAACTTAAGTAGCCTGTGGTTGCTTCTGAACTGGACATGCATCTGAGGAGCTGTGCAGAGGTAGAGGAAGACAAGATGCAACACTGAGGAGAGGAATTTGGGAATGGTTTTTAGAGACTTAGGAGATTTATGAGAAGGGAAAGGTGAAGCTGTCAGAGAAGAGGGCTTCCAGGCAGAGAGGGGCACAGAAGGTGTCAGTGCCCTGTATGTTGTCAATGGTTTTCTTCTAGAGAGTGAGGCAAAATATCTGAGGTCAGAGCAAAACTTAATCAGAGGTCTGGCTTCTGCTGGGACTGGAGATTTCCATCAGATGCCATGGGGCCCTGTCTTGGAATTTCTAATTTACAACCCAAGTTAAGTTTTAACCCCATAAAGTAGCTGAAACAATTGACTCCTGGGAAGTATTTGGTACTGTGCCTTATGTATAGTAGTTCTCAATATTTGACTCTATTCTTATTACTATTTTGTCAACAACTCCTAAAATGATGGAGGAAAAAGTTCTGTGTATGCGAGTCCTTAAATGTCCCAGAAGTTCACAGAAACCATGAAGTATTAGGCCTGAAGGCACATGGCAAAGAGACTACGCGGTGCTCTGAATATGCGGTTCCTTAGTGTTTTCTCTAATTGTATCTGACTCTCTTCAAGGACACAGATGCATCTGGTTGCCTCAAGTCAAATAAAGCGAACTTGTGAATGCTTCTGTCCTCCGCGTGTAGACAGAAAGGTTATCTGTTGATTTAATAAGGCTCAAGGAACTCTCTTAATTCTTGTGCACTGTGAGAGGAAGGATGATGTAATATCCCTAAACACAGTAGTGGAATCAAAGTGTGGGAGTCAACCTAGCAGAACTGCAAAATCTGTCACTACTGAAATTTTGTCCATTCTCGTTATCTGTTAATGAACAGCTTTCTTCAGTATTCTGAGCCTCAGTTTTCCTCACATATAAAGTGGGGCTTTCTGTGGATTAAAGATAATAGCCTCCATTTGTAAAGTACTTAGCATGTAAAGTCTATTGATTGTTAAAATTGGTATCCTTTTATTATGCACATGTGTCTATTTCTTATGTAAGGAATACATATTTGACCTTAAATTGATGTAAATGAATTGAACAATCAATGTGACTATCTTTAAGCATGAGGAGTGCTCAGTGAGCCAACTCTGCACTCTGTGAAAGCATCGACTTCATGAGTCTGCTTCTGACTTGTCCACAAATAGCCCCATGGCATTTTTGTCAAGAGGTTTTACACATGCATCTAACCTTTTCTTTGACTTCACTGTAATTGAGTATTAATGAACACATTTGGGGAAATTCCATGCCCATGTTCAACAGGATCTTGGTGTTTAAATTTGCCTTTGATGTTAAGGGTCCCTGCTGCTCAGTGGGTAGGGCCTTGAGCAGACTGGGTAACACCAAGAAGAGGGGCAGAACCTCAGGCAGAGGCTGCCCCCTCCTTCTTCACTCTGTTTTGAGCCATGGCAGCAGTTTAGGACTCTCAAGTGCTGGCCACTCTTAGTGGTCCTCTGCATAAGAGATTGGCCATGAAGGAAGGTTTTATGAACACATGCTTTTCTGAACAAGTTGGATGAAAAGCAGGTCATACCTTACACAATAGTAGTTAGGGTTAGGTGTCTTATTTCTTTATCTTACTAGTCAGAAAATTGAGAGCCAGAGACGAGTAGGAAATCTCTCAAGGTCACAACCTATTCCTGCTGTACCTGTGTGAGTAGCTCAGGCAATAATTGGCTCTGCAGTTTAATTTTTGCAATTTATGTGAAATGTTGTTTTATTGCCAATGGGAAATTTTCTCCTGCACTCTTGGAAGTGAAGAAGGTCAAATGGCTACAATTTAAAGGAGATTTTGAACTGCATATTCAAAACTCATAAAGCAGGAGAATGGGCCAGGAGGGAGCCACTTGCAAGTGGGGGCGGCACAGCCCCGTCCAAGAGACCACCACACATTTAATGCTTGTGGTTTCACCAGGAGGGGATCCAGTCACAGAGCCATCCATATTATCAAGTATATTTTATGTATTCTATATTTCACTGATCTATGCCATATATTTAGAATATATTCTGTA